>SJYT01075332.1:109705-131282 GCA_006410635.1 Cephalophus harveyi
AACTAATAAATTATGTCTATTATTTTTCTAGCACAGGGATAATTTTAGCAGATGTAGAAATGAAAGAAAATTTACTTAAAGTGCTAATAATATCTTTGCAGAAATAGTGATGAAATATATGAAACAATTAGCAAACCACTTACATGTGTGTGGTATTATCAAAGTGCTTTAGAAATTCAGAAGTCAAAATCTGAATGGGCTAAAGTATTTAGACAAAAATATTTAATAGTTAGCATTTGGAAGATAGATAATTTGCACTAATAATTGAATAAATTCTCATATAATATTTACAGTGTGCTATGTCTTATTTTTAAATGTTCTCATAGATTATATGATTTAGCTTTCATAGCAAATTAAAAAAAAGTAATATTACTAACTCTGGATTGCAGATATGGAAAAAGTCTCAAAACAGGTGACTGCCAAAATATGGTGAGTGGCAGGCTTAATGTTCAAATAAAGGCTGTCTGGATTAGGGGTGAATGCTGTTAAGTACATCAATACACTGTCTCTACACTAACTGAAAGTTAGACAAAGAGACATTGGGGCACAGAAAAGTAGAAGAATAGGAATTTATCTGCCATTTGGAGGACAGCAAAGAAATCAGTCTGACTGTAATAAATTATTAAAGTGGGGACTTGTTGGGAACTACTGGCTAGGTAGGACAAGATCAGGCTATTGAAGGCCTTCTTTACTGTTTGGCAAAACTGCTGAGAGGCTTCTAGAGGCACAAATAGCATTTCCAGTCCCTTCAATCACTTTCAATTGATTTCTAGGCTCAGATAGAAAATGGAAACTGCATTGGTTTAAGAGATGAATGATCCTTAAGTGATGGACTGAGCTAAAAATATCAGCAGAGAAATTCAATTCACAAAGAGCTACTTCACATGACACAGAGCAGGCTATTAGCCCAATTGGTATTTTTAATAGAGTTGCCTTCTGTGACTCCAGTGTTGCTTTTCAGAGGTCATTGCCTGAAGAATCAAAATTATTTATTTTTATTTTAAGGCTAAACCAAAAACCTCTGCCTTTGAGAAACTAAGCTTTCATAGGGAAGAGATGCTTTTATTGTTGTTGTTGCTCTCTATCTGCAATAATTTAAGAGCTCTAATTTTGCTTTAGTGCCCTAAAACCAGCATGGGGAAAGCACTGCTAATACACATTGCATTGATTTATTTCTAAAGGGTACATATCCTATTATAGCCTAGCTTTTTGTGGCTACCAATTGTCTTTGACACAATGAAAACTTCAGCTCATCTGCAAGCACTATCTTTTTTGTATCTATGTATATAGCCATTAGCGTATATGTATGTGGTAATACTACTAAAAAGAATTATGATCATCACAAATGCTATGGATTTCTCAAGGAAATAATAATATGATTTCATTTTTGAGAAGCTGTAATATGTAGCCATTGCTCAGTAATTTGCTCAGTGACACACTGTACTCAGCAGTAAACATTTGTATTCATGCCAGTTATTTGAATTTGTGTGAGGAAAAATGGAACACCATCCAAGATTCTGGGGTTTTCCAACTGTTTCTGAATGCTATTTTGGATAAATTAGAAGGTAAATATGGTTTCAATAGTTTGAGCTTAAAACTGATGACAGTAGTTAAAAAGAGTATCAAATAAACATCTTAGGTAAGAATTTACCTCCCCTTGTCAAGATCAGTAAAGGTTTCCTAGCCTATACTATAAATCTAGGGTAATTTTACATTCTTAGCATAATATTGGATACGACTGAGCAACTTGACTTTCACTTTACACTTTCATGCATTGGAGAAGGAAATGGCAACCCACTCCAGTGTTCTTGCCTGGAGAATCCCAGGGAACTTATTTTTAAATGTTCTCATAGATTATATGATTTAGCTTTCATAGCAAATTAAAAAAAAGTAATATTACTAACTCTGGATTGCAGATATGGAAAAAGTCTCAAAACAGGTGACTGCCAAAATATGGTGAGTGGCAGGCTTAATGTTCAAATAAAGGCTGTCTGGATTAGGGGTGAATGCTGTTAAGTACATCAATACACTGTCTCTACACTAACTGAAAGTTAGACAAAGAGACATTGGGGCACAGAAAAGTAGAAGAATAGGAATTTATCTGCCATTTGGAGGACAGCAAAGAAATCAGTCTGACTGTAATAAATTATTAAAGTGGGGACTTGTTGGGAACTACTGGCTAGGTAGGACAAGATCAGGCTATTGAAGGCCTTCTTTACTGTTTGGCAAAACTGCTGAGAGGCTTCTAGAGGCACAAATAGCATTTCCAGTCCCTTCAATCACTTTCAATTGATTTCTAGGCTCAGATAGAAAATGGAAACTGCATTGGTTTAAGAGATGAATGATCCTTAAGTGATGGACTGAGCTAAAAATATCAGCAGAGAAATTCAATTCACAAAGAGCTACTTCACATGACACAGAGCAGGCTATTAGCCCAATTGGTATTTTTAATAGAGTTGCCTTCTGTGACTCCAGTGTTGCTTTTCAGAGGTCATTGCCTGAAGAATCAAAATTATTTATTTTTATTTTAAGGCTAAACCAAAAACCTCTGCCTTTGAGAAACTAAGCTTTCATAGGGAAGAGATGCTTTTATTGTTGTTGTTGCTCTCTATCTGCAATAATTTAAGAGCTCTAATTTTGCTTTAGTGCCCTAAAACCAGCATGGGGAAAGCACTGCTAATACACATTGCATTGATTTATTTCTAAAGGGTACATATCCTATTATAGCCTAGCTTTTTGTGGCTACCAATTGTCTTTGACACAATGAAAACTTCAGCTCATCTGCAAGCACTATCTTTTTTGTATCTATGTATATAGCCATTAGCGTATATGTATGTGGTAATACTACTAAAAAGAATTATGATCATCACAAATGCTATGGATTTCTCAAGGAAATAATAATATGATTTCATTTTTGAGAAGCTGTAATATGTAGCCATTGCTCAGTAATTTGCTCAGTGACACACTGTACTCAGCAGTAAACATTTGTATTCATGCCAGTTATTTGAATTTGTGTGAGGAAAAATGGAACACCATCCAAGATTCTGGGGTTTTCCAACTGTTTCTGAATGCTATTTTGGATAAATTAGAAGGTAAATATGGTTTCAATAGTTTGAGCTTAAAACTGATGACAGTAGTTAAAAAGAGTATCAAATAAACATCTTAGGTAAGAATTTACCTCCCCTTGTCAAGATCAGTAAAGGTTTCCTAGCCTATACTATAAATCTAGGGTAATTTTACATTCTTAGCATAATATTGGATACGACTGAGCAACTTGACTTTCACTTTACACTTTCATGCATTGGAGAAGGAAATGGCAACCCACTCCAGTGTTCTTGCCTGGAGAATCCCAGGGACGGGGGAGCCTGGTGGGCTGTGGTCTATGGGATCACACAGAGTCGGACAAGACTGAAGTGACTTAGCAGCAGCAGCATAGTATCAGTCTTAGAATAGGAACGTAGCAAATAATTATTGAATAAATGTATTAGTGGAAAAAGAATATGTGAAAATAATAGATGGATCTTCAGTTATATACTGCAACATTCATACTGCAAGTATCAATTCTTAACAGGCCTCAGGGTTAGTAAAATTGCTTCTGTTACAAAACGAAAGGACATATGCTTTAGCAGCATCCAATTATTACTCAAAGCATATTTATGATTTTACTCAAGCATTTGTGCAAATATTGTACAATCAAACTTTTTAAACACATATTTCAGGAAAATATCTTTTAACAAAGCTATTTCTTTTTGTTAGCATGTGTTGTTTGCCCTGCTATTTTTTTTTTTAATGACATATAATTGCTTTACAGAATTTTTTTGCTTTCTGTCAAACCTCTACAGGAATCAGCCATATATATATATATATCACAACCCTTTTGAACCTCCCTCCCATCTTCCTCCCCATGCCACACCTCTAGATTGATACAGAGGCCCTGTTTGACTTTACTGAGACCTACAGCAAATTCCTGTTGGCTATCTATTTTACATATGGTAATGTAAGATTCCATGTTACTCTTTCCATACATTTCAACCTCTCCTCCCTTCTCCCCATCTCCATAAGTCTATTCTCCATGTCTGTTTCTCCATTATATATAGTGATATAGTGAAGTCCCTCAGTCGTGTCCGACTCTTTGCAAACCCATGGACTGTAGCCTAACCAGGCTCCTCTGTCCATGCGATTTTCCAGGCAATAGTCCTGGAGAGGATTGCCATTTCCTTCTCCAGGGGATCTTCCCAACCCAGGGATCGAACCCAGATGTCATGCATTGTAGACAGACGCTTTGCCATCTGAGCTGCCAGGGAAGTTTCTCCATTGCTGCCCTATAAATAAATTCTTCAGTACCATTTTTTTCTAGATTACGTATATATGCCTTCAGTTCAGTTCAGTTAAGTCACTCAGTCGTGTCCAACTCTTTGCAACCCCATGAACTGCAGCACACCAGCCCTCCCTATCCATCACCAACTGCTGGAATCTACCCAAACCCATGTCCATTGATCGGTGATGCCATCCAACCATCTCATCTGTTGTCCCCTTCTCCTCCTGCCCTCAATCTTTCCCAGCATCAGAGTCTTCTCAAATGAGTCAACTCTGCATCAGATGGCCAAAGTGTTGGAGTTACAGCTTCAACATCAGTCCTTCCAATGAACACCCAGGACTGATCTCCTTTAGGGTGGACTGGTTGGATCTCCTTGCAGTCCAAGGGAATCTCAAGAGTCTTTTCCAACACCACAGTTCAAAAGCATCAATTCTTTGGCACTCAGCTTTCTTTATAGTCCAACTCTTACATCCATACACGACTACTGGAAAAGCCATAGCCTTGAAGAGATGGACCTTTGTAGACAAAGTAACGTCTCTGCTTTTTTTTTTTTTTAATATGCTGTCTAGGTTGGTCATAATGTTCCTTCCAAGGAGTAAGTGTCTTTTAATTTCATAGCTGCAGTCACCATCTACAGTGATTTTGGAGCCCCCCAAAATAAAGTCAGCCACTGTTTCCACTGCTTCCTGATCTATTTGCCATGAAGTGATGGTACCAGATGCCCTAATCTTAGTTTTTTAATGTTGAGATTTAAGTCAACTTTTTCACTCTCCTCTTTCACTTTCATCAAGAAGCTCTTTAGTTCTTCTTCATTTTTCTGCCCTAAGGGTGCTGTCATCTGCATATCTGAGGTTATTGATATTTATCCCAGCAATCTTGATTCCAGCTTGTGCTTCCTCCAGCCCAGCATTTCTCATGATGTGCTCTGTATATAAGTCAAATAAGCAGGGTGACAATATACAGCCTTGACATACTCCTTTTCCTATTTGGAACCAGTCTGTTGTTCCATGTCCAGTTCTACCTGTTGCTTCCTGACCTGCATATAGGTTTCTCAAGAGGCAGGTTAGGTGGTCTGGTATTCCCATCTCTTTCAGAATTTTCCACAGTTTATTGTGATCCACACAGTCAAAGGCTTTGGCATAGTCAATAAAGCAGAAATAGATGTTTTTCTGGAACTCTCTTGCTTTTTCCATGATCCAGCAGATATTGGCAATGTGATCTCTGGTTCCTCTGCCTTTTCTAAAACCAGCTTGAACATCTGGAAGTTCACAGTTCATGTAATGCTGAAGCATGGCTTGAGAATTTTTAGCATTACTTTACTAGCATGTCAGATGAGTACATTTGTGCGGTAGTTTGAGCATTCTTTGGCCTTGTCTTTCTTTGGGATTAGAATGAAAACTGACCTTTTCCAGTCCTGTGGCCACTGCTGAGTTTTTCAAATTTGCTGGCATATTGATTGCAGCACTTTCACAGCACCATCTTTTAGGATTTGAAATAGCTCAACTGGAATTCCACCACCTCCACTAGCTTTGTTTGTAGTGATGCTTCCTAAGGCCCACTTGACTTCACATTTCAAGTGTCTGGCTCTAGGTGAGTGTGAGTGATTCATATATGCATTAGAATATGATATTTATCATTCTCTTTCTGACTTACTTCACTTTGTATAATAGGTTCTAAGTTCATCCAACCCATTGGAACTGACTCAAATATGTTCCTTTTTATGGATGAGTAATATTCCATTGTGTATGTGTACCACAACATCTTTATCCATTTATCTGTCAATGGACATTCAGGTTGCTTCCATGTTCTAGATGTTGTAAATAGTGCTGCAATGAACAATGGGATACATGTGTCTATTTCAATTTTAGTTTCCTCAGGGCATGTGCATTGGAGCGGAATTGCTGGGTCATCTGGTGGTTTTATTCCTAGTTTTTTTAAAGGAATATGCATACTGTCTTCCATAGTGGCTGTATCAATTTACATTCCCACCAACAGTGCAAGAGTTTTCCCTTTTCTCCACACCCTCCCCTGCATTTATTTTTTGTAGACGTTTTGATGATGGCCATGCTGACTGGTGTGAGGAGGTATGTCATTGTAGTTTTGATTTGCATTTCTCTAATAATAAGTGATGTTGAGCATCTTTTCATGTATTTTTAGGCATCTGTATGTCTTCTTTGGAGAAATGTCTGTTTAGGTCTTTTTCTCGCTTTTTGATTGGGCTGTTTTTTTTTTTTTCCTGGTATTGAGTTGTATGAGCTACTTGTATATTTTGGAAATTAATCCTTTGTCTGTTGTTTAATTTGCACTTATTTTCTCCCATTCTGAGGGTTGTCTTTTCACCATGCTTATACTTTCCTTTGCTGTGCAAAAGCTTTTAAATTTAATCAGGTCCCACTTCTTTACTCTTGTGTTTATTTCCATTACTCTAGGAGGGTCACAGAGAATCTTGCTTTGATTTATGCCATGGAGTGTTCTACCCATGTTTTCCTCTAAGAGGTTTACAGTTTCTTGTTTTACATTTAGGTCTTCAATCCATTTTGAGTTTATCTTTGTGTATGGTGTTAGGAAGTGTTCTAATTTCATTCTTTGACATGTAGCTGTCCAGTTTTCCCAGCACCATTTATTTAAGAGACTGTCTTTGCCCCATTGTATATTCTTGCCTCCTTTGTCAAAAATAAGGTGCCCCTAGGTGCATGGGTTTACTTCTGGGCTTTTAATCTTGTTCCATTGGTCTGTTTCTGTTTTTGTGCCTGTAGCATACTATCTTGATGACTGTAGCTTTGTAGTATAAACTGAAGTCAGGAAGATTGATTCCTCTAGCTCCATTCTTCTTTCTCGAGACTTTTGAAAGGTTGTTGCTGAATGAAAAGACGCTGAGGTTCTTGGCCTCTGGAGGAGAAGAATTCAATCTGCGGCCAGAGACAAGGCTTGATCACTCAGAGCTTTTGTGTAATAAAGTTTTATTAAAGTATAAAGGAGATAGAGAAAGCTTCTGACATAAGCATCAGAAGCGGGCAGAAAGAGTGCCCCCCATACTAGTCTTCAGCTGGATGTTATATAGTCACTAACACTCTAGTGTTCTTGCCTGGAGAATCCCAGGGACAGGGGAGCCTGGTGGGCTGCCGTCTATGGGATCACACAGAGTCGGACACGACTGCAGTGACTTAGCAGCAGCAGCAACAGTCTGTTAATGAAAGAAAGGAATGTCTTAAAACTCAGAATGGCACCAGGCCTCTTATCCATAAGATGCATTTTTGGATAAGCTTGGCATCAGACGATTCATCCCAGGCCATAAAACAATTGATTTAAATCTTGTAGAAGGGCAGATTACCATACAAATAGTTTCATTTACATAAATTAGGGGAACAATATCTGAGTATAACATACTGGTTTGTCAAGTAGGTTCTGAGCTTCTTAGGTGGAACCAACCTGAAGACAGAGTCTGGGGTAAATGCATAGTACATTGACATAGCTTAAGACAAACATTTCCATAAGAAAAATGCATTGGTCAACTCAAGGTTTGAGAATAGTTAACTTCAGGTGAAACCAGTTGTCATTATGGCAGCACAGTATTTTAAGAGAAACCTTTTAAATTTGTATAGAGAAGGAAAAAATATCGCTAGTTTGTTTCCTCCTGCCACTTAAGAGAGATAAAATGTCTAAGCTTGCAGCCTATTTCCTCCATTTGGAGACCCCTGGCCTTCCTGCCTGTTACCCTTTCACTCATTTGGCTATTCAGGGTCTTTTGTGTTTCCAAATGAATTGTGTAATTTTTTATTCTCGTTCTATGGAAAGTGCCATTGGTAATTTAATAGGGATTGTTCTTGCCTGGAGAATCCCAGGGACGGCGGAGCCTGGTGGGCTGCCATCTCTGGGGTCGCACAGGGTCAGACATGACTGAAGCGACTTAGCAGCAGCAGCAGCAGCATTGAATCTGTAGATTTCATTTGGTAGTATAGTCATTTTCACAAAACTGATTCTTCCTACCCAGGAACATGGAATATCTCTCCATCTGTTTATGTCATCTTTGATTTCTTTTATTAGTGTCTTATAATTTTCAGTGTACAGTTCTTTAGTCTGTTTAGGTAAGTTTATTCCTAGATATTTAATTCTTTTTCTTACAATGGTGAATGAATGTGATTTCTTAATTTCTTTTTCTGATTTTTCTTGTTAGTATATAGAAATGCAAGTGGTTTCTATGTATGGATTTGGTATTCTGCAACTTTGCTAAGTACACTCATTAGCTCTTGTGATTTTCTGATACTAGCTTTAGAGTTTTCTATGTACAATATCATGTCATCTGCAAACAGTGAGAGCTTTACTTCTTTTCTGATCTGGATTCCTTTTATTTATTTTTCTTCTCTGATTGCTATAGCTAGGACTTTCAGAACTATGTTGAATAATAGTGGCAAAAGTGGACACCCTTGTCTTGTTCCTGATCTTAGGGCAAGTGCTTTCAGTTTTTCACTTGAGAATAATGTTTCCTATAGGCTTATCATATATGGCCTTTATCATGTTAGGTAGGTTCCTTCTATGCCCATTTTTTTGAAGAGTTTTCATCATAAATGGGTGCTGAATTTTGTCAAAGGCTTTTTCTGCATCTATTGAGATGATCTTATGGTTTTTATCTTTCAACTTATTAATATGGTATATCATATTCATTGATTTGCATATATTGAAGAATCCTTGTATCCCTGGAATAAACCTAAGTTGATCATGGTGTATGAGGTTTTTGAGGTATTGCTGAATTCTGTTTGCTAAAATTTTGTTGAGGATTTTTGCATCTATGTTCATCACTGGTGTTGGCCTATAGTTTTCATTTTTTGTGTTGTCTTTGTCTGGTTTTGGTTTCAGGGTGATGGTGGCCTCACAGAATGAGTTTGGAAGTGTTCCTTCCTCTGTAATTTTTTGAAAGAGTTTTAGAAGGATAGACATTAGTTTTCTCTAACAATTTGATAAAATTCTCCTGTAAGGCATCTTGTCGTGGGCTTTTGTTTTTTTAGAGGTTTTTGATTGCAGCTTCAATTTCAGTGCTTGCAGTTGGGTTGTTCATAATTTCTGTTTCTTCCTGGTTCAGTCTTGGAAGATTGAACTTTTCCAAGAATCTGTCCATTTCTTCCAGCTTATCTATTTTATTGCCTATAGTTGTTTATAATAGTCTCTTATAACCCTTTGCATTTCTGCATTGTCTGTTGTAACCTCTTTTTTTTCATTTCTAATTTTGTTGATTTGATTCTTCTCTCCTTTTTTTCTTGAAGAGTCTGGTTAAAGGTTTGAAAAATTTGTTTATCTTCTCAAAGAATCAGCTTTTAGTTTTATTACTCTTTGCAATTTTCTCTTTCATTTCTTTTTCATTTATTTCTGCTCGAATCTTCATGATTTCTTTCCTTCTACTAATTTTTGTGTTGTTGTTCTTCTTTTTCCAGTTGTTTTAGGTGTACAGTTAGGTTGTCTATTTGATGTTTTTCTTGTTTCTTGCTTTCTTGAGGTAGGATTGTACTGCTATAAACTTCCCTCTTAGAACTGCTTTTGCTGTGTCCCATAGGTTTTGAGTTGTCATGTTTTCATTGTCATTTGTTTCTAGAAATGTTTTGATTTCCCTTTTGATTTTTTCAGTAACCTGTTGGTTATTTAGAAACATGTTTAGTCTCCATGTATTTGTGTTTCTTACACTCTTTGTTTTTGTAATTGATGTCTAGTCTCATAGCATTGTGGTTGGAGAAGATGCATGATACGATTTGAATTTTCTTATATTTACTGAGATTTGATTTGTGACCCAAGATGTAGTCTATCCTGGAGAATGTTCCATGTGCACTGAGAAGAAAGTGTATTCTGCATTTGGATGGAATGTCCTGATGATATCAATGAGATCCATTTTATCTAACATACATTTAAGACTTGTCTTTCCTTATTAATTTTTTGTTTTGATGATCTGTCCATTGGTGTGAGTGGGGTATTAAAGTCTCCTACTAGTATTAAATTACTGTCAATTTCTCCTTTTATGTGTGTTCAGTTCTGTTCAGTACAGTCGCTCAGTCATGTTTGACTTTTTACAACCCCATGGACTGCAGCGTGTCAGCCCTCCCTGTCCATCACCAATCCCGGAGTCTACCCAAACTCATATCCATTGAGTCTGTGATGCCACCCAGCAATCTCATCCTCTGTCGTCCCCTTCTCCTCCTGTCCTCAATCTTTCCCAGTATCAGGGTCTTTTCAAATGAGTCAGTTCTTCACTTCAGGTGGCCAAAGTATTGGCATTTCAGCTTCAAAATAAGTCCTTCATAGAACATTCAGAACTGATCTACTTTAGGATAAACTGGTTGGATCTCCTTGCAGTCCAAGGGACTCTCAAGAGTATTCTCCAACACCACAGTTCAAAAGCATCAATTTTTCAGCACTCAGCTTTCTTTATAGTCCAATTCTCACATCCATGCATGACTATTGGAAAAACCATATCCTTGACTAGACAAACTTTTGTTGGAAAAGTAATGTCTCTGCTCTTTCATATGCTGTCTAGGTTGGTCATAAATTTCCTTCCAAGGAGTAAGTGTCTTTTAATTTCATGGCTTCAGTCACCACCTACAGTGATTTTGGAGTCCAAAAAAATAAAGTCTGCCACTGTTTCCACTGTTTTCCCATCTATATGCCATGACATGATGTGACCAGATGCCTTAATCTTAGTTGTCTGAATGTTGAGCTTTATGTCTGTTAGTGTTTGTCTTATGTATTGAGGCATGCCTATATTTGGGACATAGATATTTACAATGTTATGTCTATTCTTGACTTGATCCCTTGATCATTACGTAGTGTCCTTCCTTATCTCTTGTAATCTTCTTTATTTTCTAGGTCTATTTTTTCTGATATGAGGATGGCTACTGCAGCTTTCTTTTGCTTCCCATTTGCATGGAATATGTTTTTCCATCCTCTCACTTTCAGTCTACATGTGTCTTTAGGTCTGAAGTGGGTTTCTTGTAGATAGCATTTATATGGGTCTTGCTTTTGTATCCATTCAGACAGCCTGCACCTTTGGTTGGAGCATTTAATCCATTTACATTTAAAGTAATTATTGATATATATTTTCCTATTGTCATTTTCTTAATTGTTTTGGGTTTTGTATAACTTTTTTTCTCTTGTGTTTCTTGACTATATAAGTCCCTTTTACATTTGTTGCAAAGCTGGTTTGGTAGTACTGAATTCTCTTCACTTTTGCTTGTTGAAAAGCTTTTTATTTCTCTATTAATTTTCAATGAGATCTTTGCCAGGTACAGTAATCTTTGTTGTGGATTTTTTCCCTTTCAGTACTTTTAGACATCCTGCTGTTCTCTTCTGGCCTGCAGAGTTTTTCCTGAAAGATCAGCTCTTATGCATATGGAGTTTGCCTTGTATGTTACTTGTTGCTTCTCCCTTGCTGATTTTAATGTTCTTTCTTTATGTTTTGTCTCTGTTAGTTTATTAGTATGTGTCTTGGCATGTTTCTTCTTGGGTTTATCCTGCATGGGATTCTTTTTGACTATTGGACTTGACTATTTCCTTTTCCATATTGGGGAAATTTTCAACTATAATCTCTTCAAAAAATTTCTCATACCCTTTCATTCTCTCTTCTTCTTCTGGGACCCTTATAATTTGAAGGGTGGTGTGTTTGATATCGTCCCAAAGGTCTCTGAGACTATCCTCATTTCTTTTCATTCTTTTTACTTTATTCTGCTCTTTAGAAATTTTTTCCACCATTTTTTCTTCCAGCTCACTGAATCATTCTTCTGCTTCAGATATTCTGCTATTGATTCCTTCTAGAGTATTTTAAATTTCAGTAATCATGTTGTTTGCCTCTGTATGTTTATTCTTGAATTCTTCTAGATCTTTGTTAATTGATTCTTGCATTGTCTCCATTTTGTTTTCAAAGTTGTAATCATCTTTACTATTGTCGTTCTGAATTCTTTTTCAGGAAGTTTGCCTATTTCTTCATTTATTTGATTGTCTGTGTTTCTAGTTTGTTCCTTCATTTGTGTAGTATTCCTCTGCCTTTAATTTTTATTTTTTAAAGCTTATTCTGTTTGGGGTGTCCTTTTCCCAGGCTCAAGGAAAGTAGAATTCTTTCCTTGAAGAAGGGTGAATTCTTTCTTCCTTTTGGTTTCTCCCCTCCTAAAGTTGGTCCAGTGGTTTGTGTTAACTTCCTACAGGATGACATTGGTGTTGAATTTTTTTTTTTCATTTGTTTGTGTTTCCTCTGATGGGCAAGGCTGAGTGAGGTGGTAATCCTGTCTGCTGATGATTTTGTTTGTATTTTGTTTTGTTTGTTGTTTAGATAAGGTGTCCTGTACAGGGTGTTACTGGTGGTTGGGTGATGCTGGGTCTTGTATTCAAGTGGTTTCATTTGTGTGAGTTCTCACTATTTAATACTCTGTAGTGTTTGTTCTCTGGAGAAGGCAATGGCACCCCACTCCAGTACTCTTGCCTGGAAAATCCCATGAATGGAGAAGCCTGGTAGGATGCAGTCCATGGGGTTGCTAAGAGTCGGACATGACTGAGCAACTTCACTGTCACTTTTCTTACATGCATTGGAGAAGGAAATGGCAACCCACTCCAGTTTTCTTGTCTGGAGAATCCCAGGGACAGGGGAGCCTGGTGGGCTGCCATCTATGGGGTCGCACAGAGTTGGACACGACTGAAGCGACTCAGCAGCAGCAGCAGTAGCAGTGTTCGTTCTCTGGTACTCTAGGGTCTTGGAGTTAGTGCTCCCACTCCAAAGGCTTAGGGCTTGATCTCTGGTCATGAAAAAAGATTCCATGAGTGGTTTTTTATGGCATTAAGTGAAATTAAAGCAAATATCCAAAAATGAGAAACAAAACATCAACCCCACACAAATGGCAGTTAAAAAATCTGGCAAATAATAATGAAAATAATAGAATATACACATATAGACCCATGAACAAAGACAAAGCTATCCAACAGAAATAAAATACAGTAGATTGACCTGGCAAACAAAGGAAATAGAAAAATAATATTTATGAGTTAAGAATAAAACTAACTAAAGCACAAACTTGAAAACTAAAGTAAGGTGCCAAGTGGGGGGTAAAACAATAAAAACAAAACTAAAAATAAGTTGAGAGGAAATGAATGAAAGAAAAGAGAAAGAATCGATATGAAAAGTTAAATAGAGGTAGATGGAAAAGATTTATATATGTTAAAGAGTCACTGCAAAGGAAAAAGAAAACTAGGAAACGCAATGGAATAAATGTAGAAAACGTATAACAGGCTTTAAAGATTAAAATTTAAAAGACAAAAAATTAAAAAAAAAAAAAAAAAAAAAGGAAAACTCCATAAAACTGCAAAAGCCCAATGTAGAGACAGAGGATTTTAACAATAATAAACGTGACTGAGAAAAAAAAAAAAAAGAACTTTAAGCTTAATTATATTTCATAGTGCCAATAAAATTGGCAACTATAACAGAGTGGACAAAAAGAGAGAAAAAAAAAAACAATAAAAAATCCAAAAGAACCTACAGAACAAGTCAAAACATAAGAATAATAAATGTTTTTCTTGAGTAACTGCTGTCAGAATCCTTTCCCTCGCTGGGAGTCACAGACCTCCTCAGTTCAGTTCAGTTCAGTTCAGTCGCTCAGTCGTGTCCAACTCTTTGCGACCCCATGAATCGCAGCACGCCGGGCCTCCCTGTCCATCACCAGCTCCCAGAGTTCACTCAGACTCACGTCCATCGAGTCAGTGATGCCATCCAGCTATCTCATCCTAGGTCATTCCCTTCTCCTCCTGCCCCCAATCCCTCCCAGCATCAGAGTCTTTTCCAATGAGTCAGCTCTTTGCATGAGGTGGCCAAAGTATTGGAGTTTCAGCTTTAGCTTCATTCCTTCCGAAGAAATCCTAGGGTTGATCTCCTTCAGAATGGACTGGTTGGATCTCCTTGCAGGCCAAGGGACTCTCAAGAGTCTTCTCCAACACCACAATACAAAAGCATCAGTTCTTCGGCGCTCAACCTTCTTCACAGTCCAACTCTCACATCCATACATGACTACTGGAAAAGCCATAGCCTTGACTAGACGGACCTTAGTCGGCAAAGTAACGTCTCTGCTTTTGAATATGCTATCTAGGTTGGTCATAACTTTTGCACCTCCTTAGAATGCCCTGCAACACTGTGCTGATCTCTGGACCTGCTGTGTAGATAGTTCAGATTGTCATCTGGTCCTGCTCCTGTGTTTTCTTGCCTCCAATATCCACAACTTCAGATCTAGTGCATTTTCTTTTATGGGAGCTCTCAATGACCTTTTATATATTCCATAGACAAAGTCTGCCTAGTTGATTGTGTGGATTTAATCTGCAGCTTGTACAGCTGGTGGGGTTTTGGGTCTTCTTCCTTAGCCACACTGCTCCTGGGTTTCAATTGTGTTTTGTTTCCACCTCTACATGTGGGTCACCCACTGGGGTTTTCTCCTGAGGCTGCCATGGAGTATTTGGTTTTGTCCTTCTGAGGGCCAAATGTGGAAAAGGTGCAGCAGTTTGGGTCACAGGATTTCTGGCAACACCAGATACTCAGGGGAGTTGGCATCTAGGGTAGCAGGAAATATAGTGCTCTAGAAGGGTATGACAACCAGTATTGGTCAATATGCTCCAGTATTCTTGCCTGGAGAAACCCTCTTCCTGACAGAGAACCCTGGCAGGCCACAGTCTACAGGGTTGCAAGGAGTCAGATGTGACCAAATCAACCCTGAGCACATAGATGCAAGACTTTTTTTTGGCCAGTGGCAGCTCTGCCTCAGTGAGAGCTGAGCATGGAGGTGGCATAGCTACTTGGCTTGCATGGACCCTTATGGCACCAAGTGTGTAGGGACATGGACTGCCTCCACTGCAGGAGTTATGGCTCTATCTGGGTCTTTTTTTGAGCCTCTTGTAGCTGGCGATCAGAAGGCCTCTTTGGTCAGTCTTTCTCTATAGCTCCACCCCCATTTAGGCACTAAGAGTGTTCCCTTGCCTGAGTCAATCTCTGTTGTTCAGGGAGTCAGGCACATAAAGGGGACCCCCTGGCTGGGGTCCTACTCTGTAGATTGGCACGTCAGGCACTTAAAGGGGCACCCTGGGTGGGGTCCTAACTGTAGTTCAGTGCCTCAGGCATTTGATGGGCCAGTCTCTCCATTGTTTAGCTGCCAATGCTGGCATATGGGAAGACAGAGGCTATGGTGATGGCTCCACATCTTGCCCATGACTCAGCAGTATCACCTTGCTTCCATGGCTGCCTGGCTTTCACCACAGGCATTTCCCACCATGATGTCCTCCTTCACATCACCTCAATCTGCCTCTCCACAGTCACTACCAGCCCTCACCCTGGGATTGCTCCACGGTCCTTAAACTCCACCTCCCAGCCACCGCATCTGCCAGGGGACCAGCGTTCCTGTCCAAGGTATGGCTGTGGCAAGGACTGTCTGATTCTCATTCCATTTAGGCTGCCCCAGATCAGCTGTTTCACTCAGCCTTAAATGTTTCTCCTTTGGCAGGTCCAGTCCTATTAACACTCCTGTTTTCCCACCTCATTCCTTCGTCCTACCAAGCTTTGAGTGGTTTTATATATTCTTTTCTGCTGGTCAGGTACTTCTACCCACTCTCAGCTGGTGTTCCATATACACTTCTGTGTCTGAAGATGTATTCCTGATGTATCTGTGGAGAGAGACATACTCCACATCCACCTACTACTCCACCATCTTGTTTTATATGCCCTGTTATTTAAATTTTTGCTTTGACTCATAGCAATCATATTAACTTAAATAGTTAATATATTTGTGTCCCCAGTCTGTACTATCATTATTTGTATGTTTGCCTTGTGATTTAACTATTGTTTCTATGTGTTTTTTTTTTAATTATAAGCTGATTTAGCCAAATCTCACTGTCATATTATTTTGACTAAGTTATTCATTATTTTATTCAAAAGCCCCTTGGATAGGTGGAAACTCGATTTATGAGAGTTTCTGTATTATGTAGGTGATTAATTTTGGTCATTTTATGATTATCTTTTTCTATCTTATTCTAATGATACTAAAAATTGGTAGAAAAATCAGATTCAGAAATATAAAACTTCCAGTGAATATTACCATCATATTTATAAGTCCTATTTGATTTTAGTCACAAAATGTTTTGTGTTATGACAGTGGAATTCAATAGTTAGTAGTACTTAGTTGAAATTTGAGAACCTGAATTGTGGCAGGTACCCTGAGAAAGCCCTTTCAACTCAAAATTAATTATAATATGGTTTTAATAATAATAACCAAACAAATATACCCCATTAAACACTGTGGAATTGGACATCTTGGTTCAGTCTTTTTATTTTGTAGCTATATGATGACTACCCATTGGTATTCATGCTGAGGATACTGCCCAGTCTATTAGAAATACACCTTTGCTGACTTTTCTCAGTCTTTCCAAATTTCACATAAAAATCTCTATGTCTTTCCCTTCAGATGTTTAAAAATGTCATTTATACAGATGAAATGAATGCTGGGTTTTTACAGCTCAAAGACAGGGTTTTTACAGCTCAAAGACTTTTCCTTATATTTGGAATATATAGTAGTACTGAGAGGTAAGTGTTGTTGTAATTAACAAGGGTTATGTGTAAACTTCTGGCCTCGATGGTTAATTCCATTATATTTATTGCAGTTATGTTTTATAAAATATCAAATTGTACCCTTTACATGTGGAAAAATTATTCAATTATATCAATTATATCTCAAAGTGGAAGTGGAATCGCTCAGTCATGTCTAACTCTTAGCGACCCCATGGACTGTAGCCCACTAGGCTCCTCCATCCATGGGATTTTCCAGGCAAGAGTACTGGAGTGAGTTGCCATTGCCTTCTCCAGGGGCATCTTCCCAACCAGGGATCGAACCTGGGTCTCCCGCATTGCATGCAGATGCTTTTACCATCTAAGCCACCAGAGAAGTCCAGTTATGTCTCAATACAATTATAAATATATATTCTAGCAGTTTTGCATAACAAGTTGATTATTCACAGATAAATATATATAGACCATTCTATCTTCTAGATATATCTCTATCTACTCATCTAGCTATCTTCTATCTATCATCTGCTGCTGCTGCTACTGCTGCTAAGTTGCTTAAGTCGTGTCTGACTCTGTGTGACCACATAGACGGCAGCCCACCAGGCTCCCCCGCCCCTGGGATTCTCCAGGCAAGAATAATGGAGTGGGTTGCCATTTCCTTCTCCAATGCATGAAAGTGAAAAGTGAAAGTGAAGTCGCTCAGTTGTGTCCAACTCTTAGCGACCCCATGGACTGCAGCCTACCAGGCTTCTCCATCCATGGGATTTTACAGGCAAGTGTACTGGAGTGGGGTGCCATTGCCTTCTCCATCTATCATCTAGAGAAAGACAAAAGAACTAGAATAGTCAAGACATTTTAAAATGAAATAAAAGGTTAGTGAACTTTCATTAACCTAATTTCAGAACTTCCTATAAAGCTACAACAGAAATTTATGGCACTGGTGAAATGATAGACATATACTTCACTATTAGAATCTTCATTGCAATATATTGTTAGCTGTATGTCTCTGTGTGCACATATATTTGTATGAATAGATATGGATGTTATAATTTTTTTCTAAGAAATAATGCTTGCTCCATTCCTCAAATATTTCCTTAAAAATGAAACAAGTGTCTGTAATAGTAACTATTTTTATGACTCTTTCCTTGGAGAAAAGAAATGAGTTTGTCTGATCAGCTAGAAACTCATCATGCATAGGCCAAAATTTCATCCTCTCTGGGAATAGAGCAGCTTACAGGACACAGCCATCTTCTCTACAACTCTTGGGGCAGAGTCCCACCTTGACAGGCATATCTTTACTCAGTATTACTTAAGACTGGATTGGTGGGTAAATTTAATTAGCAATTAATGCGCTTTAACATCTAGCTTTTAACTGGTAACAAAGATTATATTTTGACCTTTTCTTTGATTTTATCTTATGCAGTGGATACAAAACTCAGATTGACAAATAGAATACTATTTGTGTGTGTCGGGGGTCCTTTTATAGAACCAAAAGTTTTATCCTCTAGCCTGTTCTATGAATAAGAGACCAGTTATAAAGGCAGAGCATTTAGTTGGGACCAAAGAATTGCAATTTGGAATATGCAGATTTGAGTCTCCTGTCTACAGGCGTAGTGTCCCCTGACTACAGGAGAGAAACTCAGGGTTTTGATGAGTAAAAGAGAGGAAGATGAGGTAAGTTGTTTTTAAGAAAAGTTCATTGGTACAAGATGAGGTGAAGTGTTGATTGGTAAAAGAGGAGAGAAAACTAGATTTGTATTTCATGGATTGGTCAGGTGATGTGGTCATTAGGTAAAAAGTTCACTTTTATCAGTCCTTTCAACAGGAAATTCTTATTCTTGTTGACTGTTTGGAATGTTAGTGATTTGGTCTCATCACAAGCTAGTTCTTCCAACTGTGCTCTTTGTAATGATAACTTTGGTAGCTTAAGTTCCTGGGTTAGAACAAAGTAGTCACTGCATTAGCATTTTTGTTCATTTGTTTTTTAAGAACCACCAATTCTAATACATTAATTACGAATTCTCAAAAGCTTAGGTCAACAGATAGTACCCTCTTATTCTTTCAAGGGAAGCACCACTTGCTATTTTTCAGTTATGTTCCTATGTGATCTTCTTATATCAACTATAATACTGCTCAAAGAATTTTCAAGATTTATCAGTGACTCAGTTTTGTGTGAAATACACAGTGTCACATTTCTTTATTCTGTCCTTCCCCAATGCTCAAGCTTCTTAAATTTCAAGAGGAGATCTTGGTGTAGAGAGTAAGAACCTCACCTCTGCCTGCTTGTAGTTTCTGAATTACCAGAAAGTGTGTCAAAAATTTGTATTTGTTTTTCAAGATTCATGTCCTTCCTACAGGGCATCTAATCATATACATTTTCAATAACTGATATAGCTATTGTAAAATTCTTCAGGCTAGAGAACTAAAATAAGTTCTAAGAAGGAATTTAGATTTTAATAAATTTGCATTTGCCTCAATAACAGTTGAGCATTAACTTCAGTACCTGCCAGACATTAGGTACTTAATACATTTGTTCTAGCTTTAGCATTATTGGGAACATAAGTAGAGCAAAGATGTTGAATAGACTTGAAATAAAGGTCAAAAGAAAACCATAACACAAGAATCATAAAATTAATTTCAAATTTAGGTTCAGTTCAGTTCAGTTCAGTTCAGTCGCTCAGTCGTGTCTGACTCTATGCGACCCCATGAATCGCAGCACGCCAGGCCTCCCTGTCCATCACCATCTCTCGGAGTTCACTCAGACTCACGTCCATCGAGTCAGTGATGCCATCCAGCCATCTCATCCTCGGTCGTCCCCTTCTCCTCCTGCCCCCAATCCCTCCCAGCATCAGAGTCTTTTCCAATGAGTCAACTCTTCGCATGAGGTGGCCAAAGTACTGGAGTTTAATTCTTCGGCGATCAGCCTTCTTCACAGTCCAACTCTCACATCCATACATGACCACAGGAAAAACCATAGCCTTGACTAAACGGACATAAATGCTTAGTTTATGTACATTATGTACATAATGTTATGTACAAAAATGTTATGTACATATGTACATAATGTTATGTACAAAATGTACATAACAAAAATGTTATGTACATTTTTCACATGCATAATCTTAGATGAAAGAAAGTAATTTTATGTTAAGTAAAAGAAATACATATATTTATCTCTACATAGGCGAGATATAAAAATTCTAGTATTAATGGGAAGAACTAACCAGACTTCATAGTGGATCTGTTTCTTTAAGCTCTAGCCTTTGTCCTCTATAGCTAATTGCTTTCTGCCCAGTCTTGGTAACAATGCATGTAGATACATTAATTATAAAAAGGATTGTGGCTTATGTTGAAACATACATAATAGATATATAAAAGGTTGTTCTTTAGGATGTTAGTCCATCACCTTCTTGGTTTGATGGTTTTCTAAGTAAAGTCATTATTCTAGCACCTTGTCTCTCAACTTGATGGCCTGTCATGGAGGAGCAGTAGAAGCTTGGACCCGGTTATGCTGGTGAGATACAGTTAAGATAAGAACTAAAATATGACCCCAGGAAACATATTGACATGAAGAAAATTAAGACATCAGCCAGTAAGCATTATCAATATGGTCTTTTTCCTTAAAGTACACACTTAAAATTCTATTACTTTGATGGTACTTTTCATAATACTTGATAGCCTTTTATTTCTCTCCACATGGTAAAAGTGAATGACATTTCACATTATTTGCACTCAGTCTGAATTACTATTTTCCAGTATTATTCTTTGGCTTTTTATTGCCAATGTTTCCATATAGAATTACATAAAATGCAGTAATATTCTTTGAATAAACACAGCAATCACAAGCTTCTTAAGATAGAAAGGGCTCAACATTACTGCAGGGTCTCAGTGCAGAACTGCCTTAGAAAATATTTCTCATAAGAATTGATCTACTTTAAGTGAAGAGATCTAATCATCCAGGAGGCTCTTCTTCAGGAATCCCATTTTTTATTAGCAGTTTAAACTAGTCAGAAATTGGTCTCCCGTAAACTGAACTATCTTGAAAGAGACTTTCAATCCTATTACTGGCATAGAAGATTTTCTACTTTTTTTGTGTGTGTGTCCAATTCTCATCTAGATCTGATCCAGAACTGCAACAGATCCTCTATTTTCCTTGAAAACAATTCTACTCTTTTGGACAGGGATTTAAGTAGTGTAGAAAGGCAAAAATAAAAATTTAAGTGTTATATCAATACATTTCTATAAATTAATGACAAAATGCAAGGCACTGATTGATATTATTTCTTCACAGTTTCTTAGTACACAATTTTTCTAAAAGGACTCACTTTCACTTATATCTCATTTTGTCTTTATGACTGGCTCCACTTCCAGTATCATAGGGACACCTGGAAAACAAGCAGAACACATTTAGATTATCAGCAACCATTGAAATGTTAAGCCATCATATTTGTATTGCCCACAATTCAGGAAATAACAATCCACAGTAACCCTGTGGGTACTTGTGTGTGATATGGAGGGCATGCAGGTGGAGGTAAAGAAGGGGTAAGATTAAAGAATACTTTTCTAAGTATTAAAGTATTAAAGAATACTTTTCTAAGTATTAAAGTATTAAAGAATGCTTTTCTAAGTATATGCATTTAAAAAAGATTCACATATCTATTCTTTTCATTACTGATATTTCCAGAATCATAAACAAAATAAAC
>SJYT01075332.1:131490-152506 GCA_006410635.1 Cephalophus harveyi
TTTCATTACTGATCTTTCCAGAATCCTAAACAAAATAAAAGGAGCTGTAACCTAACTCTGATTTCTAAGTTTTGATAATCTATATTGGTGAGATTTATTGCTTTACAAATATATATAGTAATAAGAAAAGAAAGTAAATTTTCCAAATACATTGGGAAAATTCCTTAAATAAGTGTCTTTCTTAAACAGTTTGCCAAAATTAAAATTAGCTTCCACTGATTCCATTACATTGTTGATTAATATATATTTTAATAGGCTCAAACAGATATTTCCATAAAATTATATTATCCTGTGTTCTCTTGACAATATTACACACACACACACACACACACACACACACACATACACACACAGACTTGTTTGGTATTTGGGAGAAAATTAATGCAGGGAACCCAAAGAGCCTGTTGTTGCTATTTTGGGTATATCCTTCTGTCCCAATATTAGTGCCAACTCAAAACCACTAGAAAATATTGCAATCCTCTGAGGCAGAGACTCTGTTTTTGTTTTGATTTTATCAGTACACCTTTCACTAATAACTATGAAATATTTATGGCAGTATTTTTATTCAAATTAGCTGAGGGGGAAATATTTCTGATAGGATTTTTTTTTTTTTTTTTTTATAGGGAGCATTGCTTTTTACCAAAAACTTTCCTGGAAGCTAAGTCATTATATGAACTGTCATGAACAAAGGAGAATTTTCTCTGAAGATAAATATGCTTATAAATATTTTGGACTAAGGTGGCTCAGACAGTAAAAAGTCAGCCTGCAATGCAGACCTCAGTTTGATCCCTGGGTTGGGAAGATTTGCTGGAGTAGGAAATGGCAACCCACTCCAGTATTCTTGCCTAGAGAATCCCTTGGACAGTGGAGCCTGGCAGGCTACAGTCCACAGGATATTCAAGAGTTAGACATACCTGAAGCAATTTAGCATGCAAATAAGGAATCTAAATCCAGTAAATGACCTTAGATATTGATTTTAAAATAATATACGCCAGTTCTATTAAATGAACCACATAGATTAATATCAACTTCAATGTCCTATAGACTAAATCATTTACAATCAAAAACCTCTATTATTTAATATATTAACTGAACTAGTGTTATCATATTACTCTAGACAGAATAGCTACTCAATATATATCTCTTTAAAAAATTAATTAATTATTATTTTTTTAAATTTTATTTTTACTTTATTTTACTTTACAATACCGTATTGGTTTTGCCATACATTGACATGAATCCACCTTGGGTGTATACCAGCTCCCAATCCTGAATCCCCCTCCCACATCCCACCCCATATCATCTCTCTGGATCATCCTCGTGTACCAGCCCCAAGCATCCTGTATCCTGTNTCTGGAGAGTACTGAGACATTTTGGGGTCTTTTGGAATGGTGCACAACACCTCAATTTCCTCTCCACTTTCTTTTTTTTTATGAAACCAGTTAATTTTTTTTTTAATTTTTACTTTATTTTCCTTTACAATACCGTATTGGTTTTGCCATACATTGACATGAATCCACCATGGGTGTATATGAGATCCCAATCCTGAATCCCCCTCCCACATCCCACCCCATATCATCTCTCTGGATCATCCTCGTGTACCAGCCCCAAGCATCCTGTATCCTGTATCAAACATATGCTGGTGCTTTGTTCTTACATGATAGTATACACGTTTCAATGCCATTCTCCCAAATCATCCCACCCTCTCCCTCTCCCACAGAGTCCAAAAGTCCATTCTATACATCTGTGTCTCTTTTGCTGTCTCGCATATAGGGTCATCATTGCCATCTTTCTAAATTCCATATATATGTGTCAGTATACTGTATTGGTGTTTTTCTTTCTGGCTTACTTCACTCTGTATAATAGGTTTCAGTTTCATCCATCTCATTAGAACTGATTCAAATGAATTCTTTTTAATGGCTGAGTCATACTCCATTGTGTATATGTACCACAGCTTTCTTATCCATTCATCTGCTGATGGACATCTAGGTTGTTTCCATGCCCTGGCTATTATAAACAGTGCTGCAATGAACATTGGGGTACATGTGTCTCTTTCAATTCTGGTTTCCTCAGTGTATATGCCCAGCAGTGGGACGCTGAGTCATAAGGGAGCTCTATAATTAAGTATTTTTAATTGGAGGCTAATTACTTTACAATATTGTAGTGGTTTTTGCCATACATCAGCATGAATCAGCCTCAGCTGCACAGGTGTTCCCCATCCAGACCCCCGCCTTCCACCTCCCTGTCTATCGCAACCCCAGGGTCATCCCAGTGCACCAGCCCTGAGCATCCTGTCTCATGCATCGAACCTGGACTGTTGATCCACTTCACATATGATAATATACACGTTTCAGTGCTACCCTCTCAAATAATCCCACCCTTGCCCTCTCCCACAGTCCAAAAGACTGTTCTTTACATCTGTTGTCTCTTGCTTTCTCACATATAGGGTCATCATTACCATCTTTCTAAATTCCATATATATGCCATAGTATACCATATTGGTTACTCCTTGGAAGGAAAATTATGACCAATGTAGACAGCATATTAAAAAGCAGAGACATTACTTTGCCAGCAAAGGTCCATGTAGTCAAGGCTGTGGTTTTTCCAGTGGTCATGTATGGATGTAAGAGTTGGACTGTGAAGAAAGCTGAGTGCCGAAGAATTTATGCTTTTGAACTGTGGTATTGGAGAAGACTCTTGAGAGTCCCTTGGACTGCAAGAAGGTCCAACCAGTCCATCCTAAAGGAGATAACTCCTGGGTGTTCATTGGAAGGACTGATGCTAAAGCTGAAACTCCAATACTTTGGCCACCTCATGTGAAGAGTTGACTCATTGTGAAAGACCCTGATTCTGGGAGGGATTGGGGGCAGGAGGAGAGGGGACAACAGAGGATGACATGGCTGGATGGCATCACTGACTCAATGGACGTGAGTTTGAGTGAACTCTGGGAGTTGGTGATGGACAGGGAGGCCTGGAGTGCTGTGATTCATGGGGTTGCAAAGAGTCAGACATGACTGAGCGATTGAACTGAACTGAACTGAACTGATCCCATATTGGTGTTTTTCTTTCCGACTTACTTCACTCTGTATAATAAGCTCCAGTTTCATCACCTTATTAGAACTGATTCAAATGCATTCTTTTTAATGGCTGAGTAATATTCCATTGTGTATATGTACCTCAGCTTTCTTGTCCGTTCATCTGCCGATGGACATCTAGGTTGCTTCCATGTCCTGACTATTGTTAACTGTGCGGCAATGAACATTGGGATACATGTCTCTCTTTTAATTCTGGTTTCCTCAGTGTGTATGCCCAGCAGTGGGATTACTGTGTTGTACGGGAGTTCTATTTCCAGTTTTGTAAAGAATCTCCACACTGTTCTCCATAGTGACTGTACTAGTTTGCATTCCCATCAACAGTGTAAGAGGGTCCCTTGTTCTCTGCACCCTCTCCAGCATTTATTTTTTGTTGACTTCTTGATAGCAGCCATTCTGACTGACATGAGATGGTACCTCATTGTGGTTTTGATTTACATTTCTCTGATAATGAGTGATATTGAGCATCTTTTCATGTGTTTGTTAACCATATGTATGTCTTCTTTGGGGAAATGCCTGTTTAGGCCCACTGTTTTGGGTCCACTTTTTGATTGGGTTGTTTATTTTTCTGGAACTGAGCTGCATGAGCTGCTTGCATATTTTTGAGATTAATTCTTTGTCAGTTGCTTCATTTGCTATTATTTTCTCCCATTTTGAAGGCTGTCTTTTCACCTTGCTTATAGTTTCCTTTGTTGTGCAAAAGCTTTTAAGTTTAATTAGGTCCCATTTGTTTATTTTTGCTTTTATTTCCATTACTCTGAGAGGTGGGTCGTATAGGATCATGCTATGATTTATATCAGACAGCGTTTTGCTTATGTTTTCCTCTAGGAGTTTTATAGTTTCTGGTGTTATGTTTAGATCTTTAATTCATTTTGAGTTTATTTTTGTGTATGGTGTTAGAAAATGTTCTAGTTTCATTTTTTAACAAGTGGTTGACCAGTTTTCCCAGCACCCCTTGTGAAAGAGATTGTCTTTTCTCCATTGTATATTCTTGCCTGCTTTGTCAAAGATAAGGTGTCCATAGGTGTGTGGATTTATCTCTGGGCTTTCTATTTTGTTCATTCAGAAAATGAAGATCATGGCATCCGGCCCCATCACTTCATGGGAAATAGATGGGGAAACAGTGGAAACAGGGTCAGATTTTATTTTTCTGGGCTCCAAAATCACTGCAGATGGTGACTACAGCCATGAAATTAAAAGATGCTTAGTCCTTGGAAGAAAAGTTATGTCCAACCTAGGTAGTATATTCAAAAGTAGAGACATTACTTTGCCGACTAAGGTCCATCTAGTCAAGACTATGGTTTTTCCTGTGGTCATGTATGGATGTGAGAGTTGGACTGTGAAGAAGGCTGAGCGCCGAAGAATTGATGCTTTTGAACTGTGGTGTTGGAGAAGACTCTTGAGAGTCCCTTGGACTGCAAGGAGATCCAACCAGTCCATTCTGAAGGAGATCAGCCCTGGGATTTCTTTGGAAGGAATGATGCTAAAGCTGAAACTCCAGTACTTTGGCCACCTCATGCGAAGAGTTGACTCATTGGAAAAGACTCTGATGCTGGGAGGGATTAGGGGCAGGAGAAGAAGGGGACGACCGAGGATGAGATAGATGGATGGCATGACTGACTCGATGAACGTGAGTCTGAGTGAATTCTGGGAGTTGGTGATGAACAGGGAGGCCTGGCGTGCTGCGATTCATGGGGTCCCAGAGTCGGACATGACTGAGTGACTGAACTGAACTGAACTGAACTTACTGTGAAGAAGTTGGACTGTGTTTAAAATTGGAATCTAAAGAATTCTAGTTAAATATATATCATATTTCCTCTCTTAGAACAAGCTCAGTCCACAAAAGGGTCTAGAAAATCATCCTGTCACCATTGATATTCCTTTAATCTGTCAGAAGGTGCCTCAAAATAATTAAGTTTTTTGAGAGAGGATGGGGAATCAATAAGATTTTCCAAATGTTTTGTTTGAGCCATAAAAAATCCACATGAATGTGCCAGGAATTTTAAATGTTAGGAGTTTTGTTGCCTCCTTAAGACAATCCATAGGAGCTGTCCTGCAGCTGTCTCTGTCTCTACCCTGGTGCCTAATCTCAGGTTGGAGAGTCATGTGAACCCTTCAGATTCTCAGTCTACAAAATCAAATCAACGTGCAATAACAAAAGCATTGGAAGAAGTATTCCAGAAAAATATTTGCAACAAAAACACCTGTTAAATTCTCTACATTCATTCAGTTAACTTCCTTTGGGGTAACACATCTATATTACTTGATTACTGTTTATTCAAACAAATCCAACTTTAAACATGCTTGACATTTTCCAAGTGTAGATAATATATGAGTTGAACTTTCAGTCACATTTATATTTTTCAGTTTCTCATGTATTAAACATTTGACTCTAAGCAGATCATTTTTTAAGAGCAAAGAGAGATTTTCTCACAATGGGCTCCTTTTCTGTACTTCTTTTGTTTATTTTACTGTAAGTAGAAAGAACAAACAAATCTAGTGTCAATACGAGCAAAATTTAAAATATGATAAAAATTTAAAAGTCAATAATGTTATATTAAGTCTAAACATAATCCATAAACTCTACTAATATGTATGTTTACAGCTATAGAATGTTTATTATCGTGTGTTCTAGAATTTTTTCATTGTTTGCTATTGTTAATACATAGTGAGATTTCAATTTCTTATCATGTCCCCTAGGAATCACCAGATAGGGATCAAGGACAAGTAGCACAGTGCTTAACATATAATAGACGCTAAGTAAATGTCAAACCTACATTAATATGAATCAATTAAATGGAAGATTATATTGATATCAGCAAAAATAAGTTTAGAAATAATAGATCATATACATTTATGAAAGCATCCTGTTTCTATGTGACATAGAAACAGGATGCTTTGTTGCTATGTCACATTAGCTTTGATGGATACTGAGAGGAAAATTTGAGGTTATAAGCACTGCAGCTGAGTTGTTACATGAATTACTCTGCAATTTCTCTATCACTGATTTAAATTTTGACTTTTATGAAAGCAAGTTTAGATAAAGACAGTTCAGATAAAGACAGAATTACTTGTACCCAATTCAGGAGATGAATTCTTGCAGATACAAATATGCTATAGTGAATTAGCAGGAAGATAGGTTAAATTGTTAATTATTAATAAATCAGTTTATTTAGCAAATGCATTGAACATCTGCATATGCTTTAGACAAATAAGATATAACTTTCCCTAGAGGAACCTAACAATTGTCAGGTAATTAAACACAGAACTGCAATTAATGGGATAAACACTAAAGAAACAATGTATATAAAGCCATTTTTATTTCAAAGGTCATGAAAAATCTTGCAAATATAAACTTTACAACAGGGTCTTAAGTGAGATACAGAAGTTTTCTAGGAATTTCTATGGTAAGGGAGGAAAATATGGAGTTCATTCCAGGTAATATGTCAAAGAAACATGACACATTTGGGGTATCACAAGTTGTTCAATGTGTTCAAAAGATAAACTGCAGGAGGGGAACAGAGAGAGAAACAGGCATGGCCCAAATAATGAAGATTTGCTGATATGCCATACTGAGGAAAAAAAAAAGAAAAGAAAACTCCTATAACTTCATAAAGATAATTCTCAAATATTTATCTGTAGGTTTGGACTCTGTCTTGATTTTCAGATATATGTTTTCAATGGCTTTCCAAGCATCAATTTCAACTAGAACTCATTCTCTATCTCTCTCTGTCTCTCTCTTCCTATACCAGACTCTTCCAAATCATAAACCAACCCACATGATCATAAACCAACCCACATGATTGCAATTGAAGATTTTAACAGATAAGGCTCTTATCATAAACATTCATGTATTCAGTTCAGCTGCTCAGTCATGTCCAACTCTTTGCGACCCCATAGACTGCAGCACGCCAGGCTTCCCTATCACCAGCTCCCAGAACTTGCTCAAACTTAGGTCCATTGAGTCTGTGATGACATCCAACCATCTCATCCACTGTCATCCCCTTCTCCTGCCTTCAATCTTTCCCAGAATCAGGGTATTTCTAATGAGTCAGTTCTTTGCATCAGGTGGCCAAAGTATTGGAACTTCAGCTTTAGCATCAGTCCTTCCAATGAATATTCAGGACTAATTTCCTTTAGGGTTGACTGGTTTGATCTCCTTGCAGTCCAAGGGACTCTCAAGAGTTTCTCCAACATCACAGTTCAAAAGCATCAGCTCTTTGGTGCTCAGCTTTCTTTATGGTCCAAATCTCACATCTATACATGACTACTGGAAAAAACCATATCTTTGACTAGATGGACCTTTGTTGGCAAAGTAATGTCTCTACTTTTTAGTATGCTGTCTAGGTTGGTCATAGCTTTTCTTCCAAGGAGCAAGCGTCTTTTAATTTCATGGCTGCAGTCACCATCTATAGTGATTTTGGAGATCCCCCTAAATTAAAGTCTCTCACTGTTTCCCCATCTATTTGCCATGAAGTGAGGGGCCATGATCTTAGTTGTCTGAACGTTGAGCTTCAAGCCAACTTTTTCACTCTCCTCGTTCACTTTCATCAAGAGGCTCTTTAGTTCTTCTTCACTTTCTGCCATAACTGCATTGTCATCTGCATATCTGAGGTTATTGATATTTTTTCTGGCAATCTTGATTCCAGCTTGTGCTTCATTCAGCCTGGCATTTTGCATGATGTTCCATGAATATAAGTTAATAAATAGGGTGACAATATACGCTCTTGATGGACTCCTTTTCCAGTTTGGAACCAGGTATGTATTAGTAGCCCATTTTGTTGTTATTTTCAAGTGTTTCAGCTTCAAAAAAAATATTTCACAACATAATTTTCATAAAATCCTGGGTTTGAAAATCTGTGGGAGAGAAATACTAGGGAGACTGTGGTGATAACATATTGGATCAGGAAGGCATTTCTCCCTAGCAATGATAAGATTTATTCTATGCAATGAGTTTTAATTTTAGAAAAGGGAAACTGGTTACATCCTTTCATAGAAGCTTTGGTGGACTGTTCCACATCTAAAGTTTCCAAGTATCTGAATGCTTCTTCTTCCTTGAAACCTGGGCAAACTTCTCTAACAAAAAGCAAGCAAGCAAAAACAAATAAGGGGCAATTGTAGACTTAGCCTGAGTTACAATGGATTTAGAGCAGTTTCATTTATATTCAGAAACTAAATTATGAACCATAGAGCATGTTGGAGTTCTGTTTCTATTGAACAGTGCCACTGTGATGCTAACATATTTTACAACATAAAAGCTTTGTCCTAAAAATGCTAGATAGCTTTTATCATCAGATAGATTAGAGGGAAGAGATACTGCCTCCTTTTGGGTAATCCATGCTGAGAGGAAAATAGACAAACTCACCATGTCTTGTGTGATAGAATCATGAATTTTCATCTTTGCACTTTCAGTGTGGTACAGTAGTGTAAATGTTTGTTGGAAATAATAACTCTCTAAGAAAATTTTATTTTCCTGAATATATTTTGAAGACAAGAATCTGATTACTTCCAAAAAGTTTAAAATGCTAAAATTGAAAAGATACATATGAAGTAGTTTTTAGTAGCATATGTTGTGTTTTCTTACACTTCAAGGTATCTTTTAAGAGATAAAAAGTAACTAAACTAAATGTTTTCAGAGTTTTCAATGTTTGTTTCACTCCATAACATGTTTAAAGCTAACTGGTATATTCTTTTATATACTAAGCATCTATGATGATGTTCTACATGTTCCAGATACTTTATGTCACAGAATAATGATTTAAAATACCTCATTTGAGGTAAAATCTAGGTAGATATAATTTTTTTTCTTCTTAATTCATCTGTATTTGTTACAGCTTTTAAAACAGAATGTGACTTGAGGTAGGCATAATTTATGTTGCTTAATAGTTGTGACCATCAGCCTAAACTCCACAACTTAATATTCATTCCTGGTTACAAACAGAACAGAAAGACTAGAGTAGATTGGAGAAAAACTAAACTAGAAACAATCGTTATATTTCTGCAACCACAAATAATTCGTTGAAAACATTCTTTTAAAATATACTCATGTTTTCAAAAAATGCATCAGTACCTACAGTCTTAAAAAAATTCCAAGGAATATTTTATACAGAATAGAATTGGACCCCAAAACAGCTTACTTGCATTTTACATTTAAGAGAAGAAAATATCAATAGCCTAAAACAAGGGGATGCTAATCTTCAATGAATTATTTAATTTGGAAAATGTTGTTATTATTGTAAAATTTAGTTTTTAAAGTTTGGATCTACCATGGCAGATCAGGCAATTGCAATTACAAACATTTACCATCTATGTCCAACTTGCTATTGGGGTTCCCAGGTGACCCTAGTGGTTAAGAACTCATCTGTCAATTCAGGAGATGGAAGAGACTTGGGTTCAATCCCTGGGATGGGAAAATCCCCTGGAGAGGGGCATGGAACCCCACTCCAGTATTCTTGCCTGGAGAATCCCACGGACAGAGTGGCCTGGCAGGCTACAGTCCATAGGGTTGCAAAGATTCAGACACGACTGAAGCAACCTAGCACACACCAACTTGCTATAAACGGTGAATATAGAATTTGATTTAAGAGAAGACTTACTTAATCTAGTTTCTCTTGATTGATAAATTCCTATGCAAAGCATGGTAGCTATCCTAACTTAGTTACATATAGAGTTGTAAACATAACAGACAAAGTATGTCATCAGTATTGGAAATAAATTGACAAAATGTATATCAAGTTGAAATTCTGCCTTATTTGTATAGACACAGCCAAGGAAACATTTTAGAAGATTCATATTTTAAGTGCAATTAGCAAAGTATATATTCAAGTGATATCAGGTACAGTATCCAAGGCCGTCATTTATTAAAATCAGTATAGACTATTTTTATGAGAAATATGTTATTAAAATATATAAAAATAAAATATTAGTGTGTTTGGTGATCATCTAATAAGTTTTAGAGACTAATGATTAAATAATGGATTTGTTTTGTTTACTTATCAAAATTATATTGAATATATCTTTCATAAATTTAATCACTTGGTGTCGAGGGAAAACCATGAAAAACCATAGTTAATACCGAATGGATTGTGAGAAAAGGATGTGTAACTGTAAATGAGGTTCATTTGACAAGTATTTATTTTAAAATTTGCTTATTGTAATTAGGATTTTTAACTTTCTTTAGTTGATGACTAATTTTCCTATATGTCATTCATTTCCCAAATACTTTATGAATATTGTGGCATTTGCAAGGCAATGTTTTTAGTATTGAGGGAGAACAAAAAAACAGAAGACATGAGGCTTACCTTCAAGCAGCTTAGAGTCTTAATAGGGGAGATCAGACAAATACATATACAACCACAAACCAGGTATGTACCATTGTATTGCCTCAAATCTAAGACTGACTAAATTATAACACATTGTCTATCATTCTGTGTTTATTGAGAGAAAGTTCTGTGGTTAATCAGTGGCATTGACCAAGATCACAGGAGGTGTAGAGGTGAGTACCTGTCTCTTATACACATCTTAGATATAATTTGAGTTGAATGATAAATCTTTGTTTTGATTGTATTTAGTTTTGAATCCCAGCCTTTATTAAATAAACTATGGGCATAATTTACTTTCTTCCTATTAAATCATTATTTTCTAGATCATGAAGTCTATGGTCACTAAAGCCACAGCAATGTTATCTTTATAAGTTTTTTTTTATCATTTCACATAAACAATATCTGCTTAAACTATTACTAGGTGAGGAATGACTTTTGTTCACTCTTGCCCCTAGTACTCCCTGTATGTAATGTTGATTTATCTTAGTTTGATTTATCATTTTTATTATTGCTGATTAATTGTTTTTATTATTTTATAGTTATGTTATCTCTTCAGAACAATTGAATTATCAAATGCAATGATGGTATTGAGTATGAATTGTTATCTTGGCAATTGTAAGTGCACATTTTAACATTTAGCTAGAAAATACCAAGCATGGTCTTAATATGTATTTAAAAGAAGTATTATATCTCTAACTATAGTAAAATTAAAGTTATATAATATTTTACATATATCAGCATGTTTGATATTAAAAAATTACCTTATTATGAATTATAGAACAATAGTGCTCTTATTTCTGTATTGATAATCAGCAAAAGAAATAACAAGAAGACTGAGTGACTTACTAAGTGACTTGCTTGTTTATCTAATAATAAACAGGTCAGAGAAAGAGTCAGTTTTAACAAAGCTAAAATAAGAGCTCATAGGGCCACACTGTTAAGGAAACTTAAAGAAATTTACAGTTTGGAAGAAAACTAGGCAGTATACACTTTTAGGAACTAGAGAGCATCTAGTTACTCCCCTTCTGAGAGACAACATTAACTGAGTTCTGAAAAATTATTGTCATGTCACTCCATTGATATTGGATATATGTTTTTTTCTGAGATGCTAGTTATTTGGACTTTTATATGAAATTCTCTGACTGTTAGTTATTGGTTCAAATACCGTTAAGACCTATGTAAGACACATGAACCTTACCTACCCAGAGGTATATAATCTCTGTAGACTCTGAGAAGTGCTCCATTGGAATAATGGAACAAGTAAGGATTTCCAACCAGTCAGCAGACAGTAGGGGTGATATCCCAGAAGAGGCAAAGCTGAGTTGCCTTTAAGGAATGAAGAGTAGTTTAATTAGGGAAAAGCAGACAGTAGGGGTGATATCCCAGAAGAGGCAAAGCTGAGTTGCCTTTAAGGAATGAAGAGTAGTTTAATTAGGGAAAAGAAAATGAAAGGTCATTCCCGATGAGAGAGAACTACAATTGTATAACAACAGAAGTAGAAAGATTATGATATTCAAAAAATATAGAACTTGTAGACTGAAAGCACTGGTATAGTTAGCAACAAGAAGAGATTATCAGGAACAGAGGCTTTCTATTGTTTATACTGTACATGCTAGGCCTCAGCAAAGTCCTGTGTAAAGGGAGCTGTCTGAAGCACTCTCTGTTTCATAGGAGGCCATATTCCATTCACTTAGCCCTGACTCTGAGCCTGTCAGGCTGAGCATCTGAACAAAGGGAACCAATTTATAAGACTTATGACCTTTTCGGATTTTTGTATATAGCCTTTCTGGATCTATGGAAAATTAATAGATCCTGTGTCCTTTTATTAAAATAGTTAGAAATTATGACCATATAGATTTGCTAGGGAATTATGAGTATATTGAGCATATACAGAAACTCTAAGACTGAAAATAAATAGCACAGTAAGAAGAATGTAAATGTGCATATAATGGAGAAAGTAATATGTGACCACAATAAAAAAAATTAAGTGTATTGTAAGTAATAAGCTGAAAGGAATATTTTCTACCATATAGTCCTAAAAAACTAAAGATATAATTTACTTTACATAACTACTATATTCATGAAATCTTGACAGCTAATTAAATTTCGATTAAATCATATTATGGATAGACTTAGGTTGGTACTACCAAACTTTTGAGTGAGTCCGCTTTTAAGACAACTCCATTTAAAACTTTGATAGTCAATCCTTACTTCTTTAGTTTAATTAGTTTTAATTAATTAGCTAATTAGTGTATAATTACTACATGGACTTCAGAAAATTCTTTTTAGAAGATTCATATATATTTTACTCAAGAATTAAGCTATTTGACCTTAGTGGTATATTTTTCTAATGAACAGAAAAATTATAACACTCCAGGAGAGAACTGGTATTCACAATGTACCTACTAAATTATTTAATTGTTAGCTTAAATTAATTTTCTAGATGACTATAGGGCATTTTTCTAATTTATAAAGAAATCAAGGACAAGGGAAAGCAAGCAATTGACTCAATATTAAGCAACAGAGGGTTTCTAACTGGTCTGACTTAAAGATAATGCTTTTCAGATCATTCTGTGGAGTATTTCATTGGTAGAAATAAGCATTTGTGCCCTTAGAAAGAAATGCACTTTTAACATGGTGTGGTTTTTCAACTTCTTTGGAAAGTATTTATCTTCATTTTGAGTTACTTCTGACAGAATTGAGCTCTTTCTTTCTGCTGAATTTGAAATGCTGAATTGATATCATAGCTACAGTAATATTCTGTGTGTGGGGGGTGTCTAACAATAGTAAATGTAATAACTTTTAGTGTTATTTAAAAATATGTTAAAAGTAAACACATGGGTGACTCTTAAGGTAATGCTGCTCAATTCTGCCTATGTTTTATACTTATGGTGTTGTTATAAAAATATACCCTTGCCCAGGCACCACTCCAGAGCATTTATATCCAATTCCTGAAAAAAAGAACCCAGGAATCAGAAGTTTTAATTGTCTTGATGATTTAGTGTATCAGCCAAAATTGAGAATATCTTCTTTTCCATCTGAGTCTGAGGAATATTGTCCAAAAACTTACATGAGATAATAATGTAGGCAATTGGTAATTTCCTTTTTTTTTTTTTTTGAGAATTCATTGTGTTGTGCAACAGTAAATTGAAATTTGATGGAGTTATCATTTGTTATAATCTATTGAGTTACTAGAGTCCCCTGAAGGGAAAAATATTTCAAATTGTGTTACTTATCCATCCAGTATATGACTTTCCAAATGACTTATGAAATTTTGCCATTTTAAAGCAAATTAAGTGACAGAGAATTCATTTCATTATGATATAGACATTTTCAATTGTTTAAATTATAAGTATGCATAGTTAATGGAGAAGGCAATGGCACCCCACTCCAGTGTTCTTGCCTGGAAAATCCCATGGACAGGGGAGCCTGGTGGGCTGCTGTCTATGGGGTTGCACAGAGTCGGACACGACTGAAGCGACTTAGCAGTAACAGCATAGTTAAATGAATTCTTTCTAGCTTTTTAATACATTTATAATTATTTGGAATTCACAAAATAAATCATTTTTATTCTTATTTATGCATTTAAAAGTTCCTAAATAGAGTTTAACTTCAATTTTATGATGCAGTATTTAATATCTATATAGTTTACCATTAATATTTTCCCAAATTCAGTAAGAGATATAATTTAAAACTTAATGATTTATAGCCTCTGATATTCTAATAATAGAACAAGGTCCACAGATTCAGTATTTATGATTATTTCAATGCATAAAATTCAATATCAAACTTAGTATTTCTGATTAGCTGAATGCTGCTGCTGCTGCTGCTGCTAAGTCTCTTCAGTCGCGTTCTACTCTGTGGGATCCCATAGACGGCAGCCTACCAGGCTCCTCTGTCCCTGAGATTCTCCAAGCAAGAACATTGGAGTGAGTTGCCATTTCCTTCTCCAATGCATGAAAGTGAAAAGTGAAAGTCAAGTCACTCAGTCGTGTCCGACTCTTCCCGACCCCATGGACTGCAGCCTACCAGGCTCCTCCATCCATGGGATTTTCCAGGCAAGAGTACTAGAGTGGGGTGCCATTGTCTTCTCCGATTAGCTGAATAAATTTTGTAAAAATAATGTATTTATTAAATAATACTATATGTTACTCTAATATCATGCATTGTTAACATATTTCTCCTGAGTTATTTCCTATATATTATTTGCTGTTTGTCATGATCGCTGTATATTTTTTTTCATGAAACATAGATTTTTAAAATGGGAGATAAGCATTTTTGCTTTGGAAAAGTCAAATAAGCTTATTATTTTCTTATTAAAATGGTAACATTTTAGAGACATGTACTAAATATTCTGTAGGATATTGATTTTAAAAATTTGACTGTTAATGAGAGATTGACGTTTTCATGGCAGAATATGAGTTTTCTAGCATTTTAAAAGAACATCCAGTTACACAATACCCCATGAATAAGAGAGCATTTGTAGAAGTCCAGGAGTCTAGCGAAGAAATTCCAGCACATCTTTGGAGTAAGGAAAAGATCCAAGATTGGATGCAAATTGAAGAGAATAAGAGGAACTTTTTCACTTTTTCACCCACTTTTTCACCTGGGTCACCCCTCACCGATAGTGACACAGCTCAGTGCCAAGAGAGACCTCCTTGACCTGTGGTTTTACTTGCAGGGGAAAGTAAGAGAGTGTGAGTGAGTGCTTGGCTTTCCCAGCTGAGTGGGACAATGCCAAAGAGACCAACTTTTTTCTCACAGTATCCAGAAAAATCCAGGTGTGCTACAGGGCACAGCTAGGAGAACAGTAGAACAGGCTCTTGATGGGCATCAAAGGAATGCTAATCCTACTAGCTGTGTAAGGTACTTCATAAGGAAGCCTGCCCACAAGTCACAAAGGACCTCTTTGCCTACAGTGCCTCTTTCCCCCAAGTGACCCACAGGATCCCTCAATATACCATGTGCCTAATTCACATATTTCACCACCTCATGATAAGTTCCCCACATGTGCTGCCAACAGGAATGAGAGAGCCTTTACAGATGACTAGTGAGCATGTGTAGAAAGCTGGCCTGATTCTGCAGAGTTAAGAGAAACCACACACAAATTTGATTGAGCATTTAGTGGGTAACAAAATGAAGAACATCAGCACCCAGGATGGCCTTGAAGAATTGAGAGAAGGCATGTAATCTTAAGAACTTCTTCAAAGAAGGAAAAATAAATAGGAGCAAGAGAATCCATTAAAAAGATTTGAGAAAGCCTCAGTAGTCTAACAGGGCTGATGGAAGGCATTTCTTTCACAAAGCCTTTCAGCAAAGACTGAAGGTGGTGACTGCTTCTTTACATGTAATAAAAAACAGTGAAAGTCTTCAAGGAGCATGAAAAATCAAAGAAATATGATATCACCAGAGATACATAGTAATTTTCTATTAACTGACTCCAAGAAAATGAAGACTTGATATTTGCCCCAAAATAATTCAAAATTGTTGTTTCAAGGAAACTCAGTGAGCTCTGAAGCACCACAGGAAAACTCTTGGTAAAATCAAGAAAGCAACATATGAACAAAATGAGAAGCTGAATGAGAGATGAAAATCATGAAAAACAACCAAACAAAAAATGTGGAATTAAAGAATATAGCTAATGGAATTAAAAAATACAATAGAAGACATCTGTGGTTGTCCAGTGATTAAGAATCTGCCTGCTACTGCAGGGGTCATGGGTTCAGTCCCTGGTCTGGGAAGATTTCACAGTCCACAGGGCAACTAAGCCCATGTGCCACAACTCTTGAGACCAAGCTCTAGAGCCTGAAAACTGCAACCTAGAGCTCATGCACCTCAACTACTAAAGCTTGTGCGCTCTAGAGTCAGCACACAACTACTGAAGCCCCTGTGTTGAGAGCCAGTGCTGTGCAACAAGAAAAGTAACCAGAACAGAAACCCATGAGCCAAACCAGGAGTAGCCCCTGCTGATTGCAACTAGAGAAAAGCCTGTGCATGACAGTGAGATTCAGTACAGCCAAAAATAAATAATAAAACAAATAAGTACTTTATATAAAAAATACAATAGAAAGCACAAACAAGAGATGCAATTAAGTAGTAGAAAAATTCTGTGAAATAGAAGACAGGTCCTTGGAGATTATCCAATCACAGGAGAAAAAGCAGAAAAACAAAAAAGAATGAAAGCTGGTTAAGAAAACCTCTATGAAATATGGGATGCCATTAAGTGAAATTTGGAAGAAGAAAAGAGAAAAAGAAAGGCCAGAAAAGATGTTTAAAGAAATAATGGCTGAGAACTTCCTAAATCTGGGGAAAGTCTTAGATATCTAAGTTCATGAAACTCACAGATCCACAAACAGCTTCAACTCAAAGCAGTCTCCTCTAAGGCACATCATAATAAAATTGTCTACAATCAAAGACAAAAATAGAATTCTAAAAGCAGCAATACAAAAACAAAACAAACAAAAAAGAGAGCCTCCACAAGGCTCGAAATCTGATCAATTATATTCTTTGCAGCCAATGATGGGAAAGCTCTATACAGTGAGCAAAAACAAGACTGGGAGCTGACTGTGAATCAGATCATTAATTTCTTATTGACAAATTCAGAATTATATTGAAGAAAGTAGGGAAAACCACTAGACCATTCAAGTATGACCTAAATCAAATCCCTTCTGATTATACAGTGGAAGTGACAAATAGATTCAGGGATTAGATCTGATAGAGTGCCTGATGAACTATGGATGGAGGTTCAAGACATTGTACAGGAGGAAGTGATCAAAACCATTCCCAAAAAAAGAAATGTAAAAAGGCAAAATGGTTGTCTGAGGAGGCCTTACAAATAGCTGGCAGAATTGATGCTTTTGAACTGTGGTGTTGGAGAAGACTCTTGAGAGTCCCTTGGACTGCAAGGAGATCCATTCTGAAGGAGATCAGCCCTGGGATTTCTTTGGAAGAAATGATGCTAAAGCTGAAACTCCAGTACTTTGGCCACCTCATGAGAAGAGTTGACCCATTGGAAAAGACTCTGATGCTGGGAGGGATTGGGGGCAAGAGGAGAAGAGGACGACAGAGGATGAGATGGCTGGACGGCATCACTGACTTGATAGGCGTTAGTCTGAGTGAACTCCGGGAGTTGGTGATGGACAGGGAGGCCTGGTGTGCTGCGATTCATGGGGTTGCAAAGAGTAGGACACAGCTGAGTGACTGAACTGAACTGAAAGGCAAAGGAGAAAGGGAAACATATACCCATTTGAATTCAGAGTCCCAAGCAATAGCAAGGAGAGATAAGAAAAGTGATCAATGCAAATAAATAGAGGAAAACAATAGAATGGGAAAGACTAGAGATCCCTTCAAGAAAATTAAAGATGCCAAGGGAACATTTCATGCAAAGATGGGCTCAATAAAGGACAGAAATGGTGTGGTCCTAACAGAAGCAGAAAATATTAAGAAGAGGTGGTAAGAATACACAGAAGAACTGTACAAAAAAGATCTTCATGACCCAGAAAATCATGAAGGTGTGATCATTCACCTAAGCCCATCCGGGAGATGGTGATGAACAGGGAGGCCTGGTGTGCTGCGATTCATGGGGTCTCAAAGAGTCAGACACGACTGAGTGACTGAACTGAACTGAACTGAAGCATATAATGCCATATAATTAAGCCATTCATGAGGACAGTGAGATATTGATGAACAGTATCAACTCATTGTTCAGTATAAGCATTGTGAATTGGTAAACAGTGTAAAAATATAATGTCCAAAACACTTAAAAAACAATTTTGGACAGTAGAGAGTGAACATGTGCCAGAGTTTTCACAATATAGCATCTGAATCATTAATGGAGAAACAGAAGGATGGCAACACCAGTTCAAAAGGAGAATATGAGGGACTTCCCCAGCGATCCAGCGATTAAGACTCCACGTTCCCAACTCAGGGAGCCCAGATCTGATCCCTGTTCAGGGAACTTAGATCCCACATGCCACAACTAAGACCTTACACATCCAAATTAAAAAAATGGAAAAGGAAACTTGGCCAATGGGAAATCCAGAAATGTTGAAACTTGGCCAATGGGAAATCCAGAAATGTTGACATAAGATTAATAAATTAGACACTCACTGGTGAGTAAGCCACAGAGCCAGGAAAGTATCATCTTTGGCTGTCTTGTCTCAGAACCATGAAAGAAATTCAGCCCACCTTATCAGTTTCAGAGAATTGTAAAAATTCTGGACCTTAATCAACCGTGCAAAACAAGTTACACACCCCCAGAGAGTCAGATCTCTTTTTAGCAGGCTTGTTAGGCAGTGCTTCACCAGGGCACTAAAGGATTGATACTCATCCTTTTGCCTGTTTCTATGCTGTGAATAATTTTTCTTGGCAGGATACAAATTTAAAACCTCACAATGGGCATTTTCTGCCTACAGTCCCATCCCTGTGTCTCCATGATCAGCTGTTGTTTGGGACCAGGAGCCCAGTGCAAATAGCCCCTCTTACTCTCCCCAGAAGCATCCCAGTTTTAACATTCAACTCCACAAAGACCAGTCAGTTTCACTGGGATCCAAACTGAAAAAATATTCTTGAACAGTCAAGTTGTCTGATAGTGAACTGCAGATTTATCAAGCAGACTTCTCATGCTTAAAAGTACTGCTGTGCTCTCCTGCTTGGAGGTGACAATTCATCAGAGAAAGCCGTTGAAGAGATGAGAAGAGGCAGGCTAAAGTGAAGGAAAGCTTTTTAGACATGAAACTTGAGGAGGGAAATTCAGTAAGGAGAAGCAAGGAGAGATTGAAATTTTTATATAATAAAAGAGATGGTCTCATAATGTTATTTTTAGAAATGAAAATGTTATGGTTATGACCAAAACATACCCTTCTAGTCCTGCATGCTCCTCCATAGTGAATACTAATAGGGGATGAATTGGGAGTATACTTTTATGTTTGAAATCTATATATAATATTCATCATTTTTCTAGAGTTCTATTAAATCTAAAAAACTTATGCTGGCATGGTTTCAGTATACATCCATTATTTTTAAAACCAATTCTAAATTTGCTTTGAAGATAGATTACAGGAAAATTACAGGGAAAGTTACAAATATGACATTGAAAAATTCTAAATATTCACTCCAAATCAATTACTAGTCTTTTCCAATTCAGCATCAATCCTAAAAATACCCAGACAACCCAGAAATCGATGTGTCCCCAGAGTCCTATGCAAATACTCTTCTGAGCTCTGGTTTACTTTTTTAAAAAGTTCTGAGAACAGACCCATCACCTGAATTTTCTGAGGTGGGCTGTGCTATGCTGTGCTCAGTTGCTTGAGTTGTGTCTGACTGTTTGCAACCGCAGACAGTCACCCACGAGGCTCCTCTGTCCATGGGACTCTCCTGGCAAGAATACTGGAGTGGGTTGCTGTGCCCTCCCCCACGGGATCTTCCCGATCCAGAGATTGAACCCATGTCTCCTGAGTCTCCTGCTGTGGCAGGTAAATTCTTTACTGCTGAGCCACAGGGGAAGCCCTCAGAGATGCATTGCTAAAGGCTTTTAACTGCCTTATCAACGGGACCCACCAACCTCACCTGGGAGGACTGGGGTTCACTTAACCCAAGTTTTATGTTTCAGTTAAATTCCTCCTCAGTTGAACTTTAAGATAATCCTGGATTTTAACCAAATGTTTGTTGGATAATAACTATACGCATGTTTCTGAGCTTTAATTTTTCTCTAGATGGGTCCTTATTTCACTTTATTTATCCTCATGTCTCCAATACATATCCAAGTGAATGTCACAAACAGGGAAGATACTCAAAGAACTTTAAGATAATCCTGGATTTTAACCAAATGTTTGTTGGATAATAACTATACGCATGTTTCTGAGCTTTAATTTTTCTCTAGATGGGTCCTTATTTCACTTTATTTATCCTCATGTCTCCAATACATATCGAAGTGAATGTCACAAACATGGAAGATACTCAATAAATACCTGGGACTTGGCTGGCTGCACACACTGGGTACAGTTTCTGGTGTGGCGAACCATGGCGGATGGTAAACAAAAACTGGAAAATTCTTAAAAAGTTGGAAATACCAGACCACCTTACCAGCTTCCTGAGAAACCTGTATGCAGATCAAGAAGCAACAGTTAGAACTGGACATAGAATAATGGACTGATTCCAAATTGGGAAGAGAGTATGTCAAGGCTGTGTATTGTCACCCTGCTTATTTAGCTTATATGTAGAATCAGTTCAGTTCAGTTGCTCAGTCGTGTCTGACTCTTTGCGACCCCATGAATCGCAGCACGCCAGGCCTCCCTGTCCATCATCAACTCCCAGAGTTCACTCAGACTCACATCCATCGAGTCAGTGATGCCATCCGGCCATTGCATCCTCAGTCGTCCCCTTCTTCTCCTGCCCCCAATCCCTCCAGCATCAAAGTCTTTTCCAATGAATCAACTCTTCGCATGAGGTGGCCAAAGTACTGGAGTTTCAGCTTTAGCATCATTCCTTCCTAAGAAATCCCAGGGTTGATCTCCTTCAGAATGGACTGGTTGGATCTCCTTGCAGTCCAAGGGACTCTCAAGAGTCTTCTCCAACACCACAGTTCAAAAGCATCAATTCTTC
>SJYT01075332.1:155105-200809 GCA_006410635.1 Cephalophus harveyi
TTTTTTTTTCTGTGAAAGGGCCAGATAGTAAATATTTTAGGCTCTGCAGGCCATGTGATCACTGTTTCAACTCAACACTGCTGTTAGAGCATCAAAGCAGAAATAGACAAAATACACGTATAAATGTTGTAGCTGTGTTTCAATATAACTTTATTTATAAAAATAAGTAGAGGTTGAGATTTGACCGTGAGCCATAGTGTGCTGACTCCTTTTCCAGACATTCATGATCTTTGACCTTCCCTTTATATTTCCCCCATTTTCAGTTTTAGTAGCCTGTGATACTTGCCACTCATTTTCTCAGTCACCTTGTTTTCAGGGGCAACCATTTTGCACATTGAAATAGAACAGGGGTCTGCTCCCTGCTGTGAGATTTCCCTGATGCTCCCCAGGTTCCAACAATTGAAAACACCTGGCAGACCCACCCATGTTTGATTAGCTTCTGGGTTCATCATCATCTGCCTTTGCACACCTGCTAGACTTTGTATCACCAAGTATATGTAGACTTCCCTGGTACCAGAGGAAGTATTAGACTATTCCTATTTTTTGCCTGTCCCTACCAGCCTTTATTTTCTCTAGGACCTCAAATTGTTAAGGGACCAGTAAGCACTCTAAGTGTCTGCAGTTCTAATTTCTGGATCTAGTCTAGACCCTGTGAACCAGAAACAACACAGCCATGTCTCAAAGGTTATCAACCCTTTAAATTCACTTGGCTTTCATATTGTTTGCTAACTTGCCTTATAATGGATAAAGAGAGGCAAAAGAAAACTTATGTACATGTAGATGGTTGTATGCGGTGGTAGTCGAAGTGTGATGGAAGAAAGTGCAGTAATGGACTTGTAAAAATGTAGTGTAAATACAATGAGGTTAGAGAACACTTTGTGATCTCAACAGTTGGCATTCCATTAGGACACAAAACTGTCTTTGTTGGAAAAAGTCTCCACAGTCTCTCCCTTTCTTGCTGGGCAACGTTGCAGGGTAGGGTGTTTTCTTAACTGAGAGAAAAAAATTTGCAAGTCCTTAGACCAGTACAGTGGGGAGGGTGAGGACAAACAGAAGCAGAGGGTTAAGATGGGTACAAAGATGGTACCATTGTGGTGGTAGAAGATTAGCTCAAAAATGTCCTCCATAAGCTCTGCAAAACCCACAAAGATTTGGCATGAGGGATGTTTGTTGATGATTGGGTAGTGACAATGGGGAAGGATCTGTGTTTGCCTGGGGTTCATATGAAAATGTAGTGAATACATTGAAGATGAAGAGGCAGAGGAAGCAGAATTTAAGACTTCCAGAAATTCTTAAAAAAAAAACATTTGAATGGGCTTCTAGACTGTCCAATCTCAAGGAGCAGGGAAGTATGGTAAAAGGTAAGCTTTTACATCTCAAGGAGTAGATAGGCTCAGAATTTACATCTCTGATTTGCATGAGAAAAAATCCAAAATAAAACTGCATTTATCTCAAACGTAAGATATCCTAATTAAGCTGGCCTTATAATTTTTGTGAGATAAGAAAAAGCCAGTCTTGGAATTTCTAATTTTCTTCTCTACACTCTTGTCTCTCTAGTGGGAACTTCTTTCTCTGTACCAACCAGCACTCTACTTTGTCCCATCATTCCATCAGAATAAAATCTACACTTCTCAGGAGTGTGACCCAGAGCCTTGAGATGAAGGCTTGATATGATTAAAATGGGATTTTGTGAACCAACCAGCAAGCGGAGTGTATGCTAGACTCAATCAAGTGTCCTTAAGACCTCATCAAGGCAGAAACATTTAAGCTTGATTTCTTCCACATATTTTATGCTTCTGCTGCTGCTAAGTTGCATCAGTCCTGTCCGACTCTGTGCAACCCCATAGATGGCAGCCCACCAGGCTCCCCCGTCCCTGGGATTCTCCAGGCAAGAACACTTGGGTTCTTGGGTGGGTTGCCATTTCCTTCTCCAATGTATGAAAGTGAAAGTGAAGTCACTCAGTCATGGCCGACTCTCAGCAACCCCATGGACTGCAGCCTACCAGACTCCTCTGTCCATGGGATTTTCCAGGCAAGAGTACTGGAGTGGGTCTCCAGTGCCTTCTTGGACATATCTTATAGCAAAACATGTTTCAAATGAATCAAAGGATAATATTCTTAACCATGGAAAATTTCATGAACATTCTATATTATAAAAACTAAATAACCAAAAGAATTATGAAAGTGAAAAAAATTGCAACATGTATTGACAGTCAGAGGGCTTAATTTTCTTATGATATAATGATTCTTAAACTCATCATGCATTTAACAAATACCATCTGCCTACTGGAGTTTCCCAGGTGGCACTAATTATAAAGAACCAACCTGCCAATGCAGGGGGTGTAGTAGGCGCAGGTTTGATCCCTGGGTCAGGAAGATCCCCTGAAGAAGGGCATGGCAACCTACTCCAATATTCTTGCCTGGAGAATCCCATGGACAGAGGAACCTGACTGGTGATGGTCCACTGGGTCACAAAGAGATGAATATGACAGAAAGGACTTAGCATACACTCATACACATCTTCTTACTGTATGTCAGATGCAGTTCTGGGCATTGATCAGGGGCTCAGTGGGTAAACAAGACAGATAAAAATCCCTGCTTTCAGTAATGTGTGAGTGATGGTGTGGGATGTGTTAAGAAGAGAAACCCTAACAGCTCAATGAACATAAGCGTGAATTGACAGATTCCATAAAAATAAACATAATAGGTAATGACTTATACAATATTATTCAATGGACTTTGATACTGACCTACCAAATTGGCAATAAGATTCAATATTGGACTTCCCTGGCAGTCTAGTGGTTGAGAATCCACCTGTCAATGCAGGGGACACAGATTTGATCCCTGGACCTGGAAGATCCCACATGCCCCAGTATAAATAAGCCCAAGTATCTTGACTACTGAAGCCCATGCACCTACAACCCATGTTCCACAAGAGAAGCTACTGGTAGCCCCTGCTTGCTACAACTAGAGAAAGCCCGCCCACAACAACAAAGACCCAACACAGCCAAAAACAAACAAATAAATGAATATAAATAAAATTTTAAAAAATCTTTAAAAAAAAGACTCAAAATTAACAAAACTTTTGTGGGAAAGTATCTTTCTACCTGTTGGTGGAGAGTTGATTCTTTGCTAGCTTTCTGGAGGGTTGTTTGCCAGTATGTATCAATATGTATCTACCCATGGACATCACCAGATGGTCAATACCAAAATCAGCTTGATTCTATTCCTTGCCACCAAAGATGGAGAAGCTCAATACAGTCAGCAAAAAACAAGGGTGAGAGCTGACTATGGCTTATATCAGGAACTCCTTATTGCAAAATTCAGACAAATCAAAGAACATACTGAAAACCACTAAGCCATTCAGGCATGACCTAAATCAAATCTCTTATGATTATATAATGGAAGTGACAAATAGATTCAAGGGACTAGATCTGATAGACAGAGTGAGTGAAGAACTATGGACAGAGGTTCACAATATTATACAGGAGGTGGTAACCAAACCCCAAGAAAACTTTGCAAGATGGCAAAGTTTTTGTCTGAGGAGACCTTACAAATAGCTGATAAAAGAAGAGAAGTGAAAGGCAAGGGAGAAAGGGAAAGATATATCCATCTGAATGCAGAATTCCAAAGAATAACAAGGAGAAATTAAAAACAAAAAAGTCCTAAGTGAACAATGCAAAGAAATAGAGGAAAGTGATACAATGGGAAAGACTAGAGATCTCTTCAAGAAAATTAGAGATAGCAAGGGAACATTTCGTGCAATTATGGGTACAATAAAGGACCAAAAAAGTATGGACCCAACAAAATCAGAAGATATTAAAAAGAGGTGGCAAGAATACACAGAAAAACTAAACAAAAAATGTCTTAATGACCCGGATAACCACAATGGTGTGATCACTCACCTAGAGTCAGACATCCTGGAGTGTTAAATCAAGTGGGCCTTAGGAAGCATTGCTACAAACAAAGCTAGTGGAGGTGATGGAATTCCAGCTGAGCTATTTCAAATCCTAAAAGATGATGCTGTCAAAGTGCTGCACTCCACATACCAGCAAATTTGGAAAACTCAACAGTGGCCCCATGATTGGAAAAGGTCAGTTTTCATTCCAGTCCCAAAGAAGGACAGTGCCAAAGAATGCCAAACTATGGCAGAATTTCACTCATTTCACATGCTAGCAAGGTACTGCTCAAAATCCTTCAAGCTAGACTCCAACAGTACGTGAACCAAGAACTTCCAGGTGTACAGTCTGGATTTAGAAATGGAAGAGGAACCAGAGATCAAATTGCCAACATCCACTGGCTCATACAAAAAGCAAGGGAATTCCAGAAAAACATCTACCTCTGCTTTGTTAACTACACTTAAGCCTTTGGCTGTGTGGATCACACACACACACAAAAAAAAATCGTAGAAAATTCTTAAAGAGATGGTAATACCAGACCACCTCATCTGCTTCCTGTGAAACCCATATGCAAATAAAGAAGCAACAGTTAGAACCAGACATGGAATAATAGACTGATTCCAAATTGGGAAAGGAATATGTCAAGGCTATATATTGTCACCCTGCTTATTCAACTTATGTGAAGAGTACACCACGTGAAATTCTGCACGGGATGAAGCACAAGCTGGAATCAAGATTGCTGGGAGAAATATCAATAACCTCGGATATGCAGATGACACCACCCTTATGGCAGAAAGTGAAGAGGAACTAAAAAGCCTCTTGATGAGAGTGAAAGAGGAGAGTGAAAAAGTTGGCTTAAAGCTTAACATTCAGAAAATGAAGATCATGGCATCTGGTCCCATCACTTCATGGGAAATAAATGGGGAAACAGTGGAAACAGTGTCAGACTTTATTTTTGGGGGGCTCTAAAATCACTGCAGATGGTGACTGCAGCCATGAAATTAAAAGATGCTTACTCCTTGGAAAAAAAACTATGATAAACTTAGAATATTAAAAAGCAGAGGCATCATTTTGGCAACAAAGGTCCATATAGTCAAAGCTATGATTTCCCCATTAGTCATGTACAGATGTGAGAGGGGGACCATAAAGAAGGCTGAGCACTGATCAATTCATGCTTTCAAACTGTGGTGCTGGAGAAGACTCTTGAGAGTCCCTTGGACAGCAAGGAGATCAAACCAGTCAATCTTAAAGGAAATCAGGTCCTAAATATTCATTGGAAGGACAGATGCTGAAGCTGAAGCTCCAATAATTTGGCTACCTGATGGGAAGAGCTGGCTCACTGGAAAAGATTGAGGGCAGGAGGAGAAGGGAACAACAGAAGATGAGTTGGTTGGATGGCATCACCGACTTGATGGACATGAGTTTGAGCAAAATCTAGGAGATAGTGAAGGACAGGGAAGCCTGGCATGCTGTAGTCCATGGGGTCACAAAGAGTTGCAAAGACTGAATGACTGAACAAAAACAAATTAAAATTTAAAACCAGTTAAGCATTTGGTCCCATCACTTCATGGGAAATACATGGGGAAACAGTGGAAACAGTGTCAGACTTCATTTTAGGGGGCTCCAAAATCACTGCAGATGGTGACTGCAGCCATGAAACTAAAAAATGCCTACTCCTTGGAAGGAAAGTTATGACAAACCTAGATAGCATATTAAAAAGCAGAGACATTACTTTGCCAACAAAGGTCCATCTAGTCAAGGCTATGGTTTTTCCAGTGGTCATGTATGGATGTGAGAGTTGGACGTGAAGAAAGCTGAGTGCTGAAGAACCGATGCTTTTGAACTGTGGTGCTGGAGAAGACTCTTGAAAGTCCCTTGGACTTCAAGGAGATCTAATCAGTCCATTCTAAAGGAAATCAGTCCTGGGTGTTCATTAGAAGGTCTGATGCTGAGGCTGAAACTCCAATAATTTGGCCACCTCATACGAAGAGTTGACTCACTGGAAAAGACCCTGATGCTGGGAGGGATTGAGGGCAGGAGAAGAAGGGGATGACAGAGGATGAGATGGCTGGATGGCATCACTGACTCAATGCACATGAGTTTGGGTGAACTCTGGGAGTTGGTGATGGACAGGGAGGCCTGGCATGCTGTGAGTCATGGGGTCACAAAGAGTCGGACACGACTGAGTGACTGAACTCAGAAAATCCACATCTAAGACTTTATCTTCCAGTTATAGTCACATATTTGTACAAAGCTATGTTTATAAGGACTAGAAATTTAAAGTTTTTAGCAAACACTGGTGACTAGTTGTTATTAATAATTGAATGGTTCATTCAAATATGGTACATTCAGTCAAAGGAATACTATGATGCTATTAACAAGGAGCCAGATTGTATTTGTTGATGCGGAAAAATCTTCTTATTATATTACTATGTTAATGGGAACAAAAAGCAAGATCTTGGACAGTAGCATAACTTGTTCCCATTGTATAAGACTAAGATATATGAGACTAAGGATACTCAGGAAACTTCCAATAGTAGTCCTTTTGAATTTAGAGTCTAGGGTGAAGGAGGACTATTTATTATTTAATTTCTCCTTTTAAAGTTTTTGTTAGTCTTTTAGTTGGAAAATGGTACTTAATTTATAAAATACCCCATGTACATAAAGTATTTATAAGACCCATCTTGAACACTAGAATAAGCCCTGAATTCCCATGAGGGCCATGCTGGGAAGGCAATTTCCACAGCCCCTGCAACTTTAGAGACCAAGGGTTTGGTCCCTCATGGACTTTGAGAGAACCCACCCAGAGGCCAGGAAGGCAATTCCGTAAATACAAATACCCGCAATGTAACACCCTTCTGAGGCGTCCAGATAGTCCAGTCCTCTACACCAGGGTCAGTAAAACCTTCTGTAAAGAGAAGTTTTAGGCTTTGGGGGACACATATGGTCTTTCTCATATTCATACATAAATATATATATGATATACATACAACAGTATATATATTCAGTAAGACTATATATATATATGTATATATACATATATATATATAGAGAGAGAGAGAACATTTCACCAAGCTTCCTTTTAAAAACCTGAAAGCCATTCTTAGCTCTCCAGCTGTGAAAAAACAGGCCTGCAGACTTGTCTGCCGTCCTCTGCTCTACACCAGTTTACAGTGGGCAGCAGACAGCAGTATGACAGGCACTCTACAGCAAGGAAACAGGCTCACCAACCCGCTCCCTCAACCTGCTGCTGGCAGATGAGTATTTTTCCTGGGCCCCCATAGACTGATGTCACAGGATATATGCCTCTCTCCGCTCCTCTCACCTGCTACTCCTCTGGAGTAGGAAATTGGAATCCTAAGTCAGGGCCTGAGTTCTCAGTCTTGTAAAACTGTCCCTCCAGGCCTTCTCCCTATCATCTCTCCCCTTCCTCTTCCCACCCAGCTCCCATTCCACCAGACATGCTATGTCTATCTTCAGGAAAGTCTCATTTCTCGGTCACACGTTAAGAGGATTAGAGGCAGTCAGAAATAACAGACTTCCCCCCCTCACTCTCAGGGGGTAGATGTAGGTTCTCTTCCTTTCCTTATCTCCTCTCCAGGATGGTCTGAAGAGGAGATATCCCTCCAGGTCTGAACAGGCCTTCTCTGTATGTATCTGAACACAGCTGGGCTAGGTTTTGTGTGAGTTCTAGGATTTCTGTTCCTAGAATAGCAGTGTCAACTTGCCCTATTTGCTTTAGTGTGTAGGAGGGAAATGTATGCACCTGGGCATTTTATGGAAGAACTATCTGATAGTGACAAATAGGAACCAGAGGAAAACATTATTTAAAAAACAAAACATCTGGCAGCACCCTCAGATTAGTGGAAGAGGAATTTTTGTGTTAGATTTTGGCTCAAGAATATGGGAGAGTCCCATATCTGATAGATGAGCATGTTGTCTTTATGGCGAAGAATGACAGAAAATTGGGAGGAGGAAAAATTATTTCACCTAGGTTGCCTGTGGGCCAGGCACTCTGATGGATCAGAGTAGAGCAGCCTCCTAGGTACTCTGAGTTCAGAATAAGCCCACAGAGGAAAATGTGATGCGGTCAGTGGAGGAGGCTGTGCAAAGCACAACACAGATGTGGCTGCTGTGTGTCTAGGCCAACTTCCTGCCTAGAGCTAGAGCCTGGTGTTGATGGCACTGTAAGAAGAACCATGAGACCTTGAGCAGCTGCCTGGCTTCACTGTGTACATGCTTAGTCACTCAGTCATGTCCGACTCTTTGCAACCTCATGGATTGTAGCCCACCAGGCTCCTCTGTCCATGGGGATTCTCCAGGCAAAAAACAAAAGTGGGCTGCCATGCCCTCCTCCAGGGGATCGTCCCAACCCAGGGATCAAACCCCAGGTCTCCTGCATTGCAGGTGGATTCTTCACTGCCTGAGCCACCAGGGAAGCCCAACCAGCACCAAGCCCAAAGACTGGTTCTAGGTTAATTCCATTGCAGATTTAGACAAGTTACACATCAATTTCCTCATCTGTAGAATGGAAGGATTGAGCAGTGGTGATATTTGATCGCCCTTCCAGCTCAAACATGCTGTAAGTCTATGTACTAAATTGAAAATTTCCAATTTTAAGCCAGAACTGCAAGCCCAGGTGTTTTCTTGTAGTATTTTTCTCTTCATTGCACATTATTTTTTTCAATTCATCATATTTATTTCCCCTTTTCTATCAATTCACCTGGAAACAAAAGGAATATGATACAATGAGTCATCTTATACAATTTTTTAACAGGAAGAACATGGTTCTGATCATCATCAAGCTCAGTCCAGAGTCAGAATCAGTTAACAATAATGTAAACAGAACTATGAAAGTAAAGAATGAATCTTTAAAAATGATACAGATGAACTCTTTTATGAAACAGAAACTGAGTCACATATCTAGGGGAAAAAAAACTTACAGTAACCAAGGGGAAAATGGGGGAGGGATGAATTGGGAGATTGGGAATGACATATATACACTGTGCTCTATGTGCTAAATTGCTTCAGTCATGTCCGACTCTTTGCATCCCCATGGACTGTAGTCTGCCAGGATCCTCTATCCGTGGGATTCTCCAGACAAAGATACTGGAGTGTTTTGCCATGACTTCCTCCAGGGGATCTTCCTGACCCAGGGATTAAACCTGGGTCTCCTGCATTGCAGGCAAATTCTTTATCATCTGAGCCACCAGGGAAGCCCCATATATACATGAGTATATATAATATAGATAGCTAATAAGGATCTACTGTATAGCACAAGGAGTTCTACTCAATACTCTGTAATGACCTAAATGAAGAATCTAAAATAACTGAATATATATCTGTGAATAATCGATTCACTTTGCTATATAGCAGAAACTAACACAACATTGTAAATAAACTGTACTCTAATAAAATAAATTTTAAAAGGAAATAGATATTTTAAATATATGAGCACTGAAGAATTGATGCTTTTGAACTGTGGTGTTGGAGAAGACTCTTGAGAGTGACTTGGACTGCAAGAAGATCCAACTGGTCCATTCTGAACCTGGGATTTCTTTGGAAGGAATGATGCTAAAGCTGAAACTCCAGTACTTTGGCCACCTCATGCGAAGACCTGACCCATTGGAAAAGACTCTGATGCTGGGAGGGCTTGGGAGCAGGAGGAGAAGGGGACGACAGAGGATGAGATGGCTGGATGGCATCATGGACTCGATGGACGTGAGTCTGAGTGAACTCTGGGAGTTGGTGATGGGCAGGTAGGCCTGGCGTGCTGCGATTTATGGGGTCGCAAAGAGTCAGACACGACTGAACGACTGAACTGGACTGACTGATGTAGAGGATGCCATGGAGAAGGTGGAAAGGGCACCACTCCAAGTCTCAGAAATATCAAGGAAGGGGCAGAGTTGGGAGTGCTGAAGGCAAAAGGGAGCAGCATCTACAAAGACTCAAAGGCAAAAGACAGGCACGTTCTGGGAAATGAAAAATTTCCGGATGATTTCAACTACAAGTGTGAGGTATATAGGTCATATGCGAGATAGGAAAGGCAAGCCAGGACACCCACCCAGAGTACCAAGCAATAGACTAAGGCCCTTGAAGGATTTTAGGCAAGGGGATGACATGAACACATTTGAATTTTATAAAGTTGGTTTGGGCTAGAGTGCTGAGTCCAACCTTCACCCTGAAGACTGGAAGCAGAGAGTTCTGTTAGAAGGCTGTACCAGTTGTCCAGATGAGAGAAATGATGATGGGCTTACCAGTGGCCAAGGCAGGTGGAAAGAATTGTTGGAGAGATATATGTTTGAAATTAAGAATCCGTGAGAGGTGGTCAGTGATTGACCATGGAGGGTGAGAAGTGGGGAGGTGTTGGAAGTTACCCCAGAGGTGTTGGATTAGTTCCCGATGAGCAGTAGGGCTATGTAAGGAGGTAGGATAAAGAGGTGCAGCCAGGGGGATGGGGGGAAAGAGATGATGATTTTGGTTTTGGACATCAATTTTAAGGGTCTTGGGAACATTCCCCTGAGATGCCCATTAGGATCTGAAGCTCAGAAGAAAACTCTGGTCCAGAGACAGAAATTTGAGGTTCAGGGTAATCAAAGTCAAGCCAGGGGTTGCTGATCACTGAGAGAGAGTGAAGGGCCAGTACACGTAGGTCAGCACCATTTAAAGGGAACAGCAGCAGGCAAGGGGGGCGCAGAGACAGTGGACCTTCCAAATGACACCGAAACAAGAGATGGCAGAGGCAGATGAGGGAGGAGTGGGGTCAGAGAAGCCAGGAAGGCTAGCTCCAAGGAGACCACGTGTGTGCTGTGCGAAGTCGCTTCAGTCATGACTGACTCTTTGCGACCCTAGAGGGAAAGAGATGATGATTTTGGTTTTGGACATCAATTTTGAGGGTCTTGGGAACATTCCCCTGAGATGCCCATTAGGATCTGAAGCTCAGAAGAAAACTCTGGTCCAGAGACAGAAATTTGAGGTTCAGGGTAATCAAAGTCAAGCCAGGGGTTGCTGATCACTGAGAGAGAGTGAAGGGCCAGTACACGTAGGTCAGCACCATTTAAAGGGAACAGCAGCAGGCAAGGGGGGCGCAGAGACAGTGGACCTTCCAAATGACACCAAAACAAGAGATGGCAGAGGCAGATGAGGGAGGAGTGGGGTCAGAGGAGCCAGGAAGGCTAGCTCCAAGGAGACCACGTGTGTGCTGTGCTAAGTCGCTTCAGTCATGACTGACTCTTTGCGACCCTATGGACTGTAGCCTGCCAGGCTCCTCTGTCCATGGGATTTTCCAGGCAAGAATACTGAAGTGGATTGCTGTGCCCTCCTCCACAGGATCATCCCAACCCAGGGATCAAATCTGTATTTCTTATTTCCTGCACTAGCAGGGAGATTCTTTTCTGCTAGCACCACCTTGGAAGCTAGGAGATCATGAAAGTGAAAGTGAAGTCACTCAGTCGTGTCCGACTCTTTGCGACCCCATGGACTGTAGCCTATCAGGCTCCTCTGTCCATGGGATTTTCCAGGCAAGAGTGCTGGAGTGGATTGCCATTTCCTTCTCCAGGGGATCTTCCTGACCCAGGAATTGGACACAGGTCTCCCGCATTACAGGCAAACGCTTTACTGTCTGAACCAGAGTGGGTTGCCATACCCTTCTCCAGGGGATCTTCCCCACCCAGGGATTGAACCCTCGTCTCCTGCATTGACAGGCAGATTCTTTGCCACTGAGCCATCACAGAAGCATGATCATGCCTAGAGCCAAATGCTGCTTGACCAGCAATTTGACCAGGCCAAATTGATTAAGGGCCTAAACGACTGAAAATGGCCATTGCATTCAGCACCAAGGAAGACTTTGGGGATCTCAGCACAAATATGAAGAGCTTTAATGAGGATGAAATCCAGATGACAGTGACTGGGGAATAGGGGTGAGGAATTGAATACCGTGCATCATTCTCTGTGTAGAGAAGTCAGGCTGGGAAGGGGAGAGAGAGAGACGGAAGCAGCTATGTGGAAGCATTTCTTCTTTTTAAGGTAGGAGAGATTTGAGGCTGTTTAGATGTAGCTGGGAAAAGGTCAATAAAGGAAGATATTGTGGCTCTAGATGAAAGAGGTAGACAGGTCAGAGGAAAGCCCTGGAAGGAAGAAGGGCTTAGGACTGGAGGGGAAATGCAGTGCTGGACGTGGCATACAGAGAAAAGAAGGACGGAGGAGTCTCTTCTTTCATAGCTACTCATTTCTTCATGAATTCCTGCTGTCAGGTCTTGTTCATGCTGTTAGAATGCTCTTCACATTTGCTTCATGAAAATCCTACCCATTAACAAGACCCAAGCATTCACAGTGCGATTACCTTCTCTTCTGCTCTGCACAATTACAGATTTGCCCCAGTTTATCAGTCTCTAAAGATTAGCTGTGCTATGATGCCGTCTTTCTCCTACTAAGTTGGACACGCCTTAAGGGCAAGAACTAGGCTACACGGTTTTCAATGTTTCCCACTCTAATGGCACACAGCAGGCACTCTAAAAAGATTTTTGATTCACTAGGTCAGAATTGAAAAAACATTGTCATTCCCCAAGATCTCCTTCACCCCAACCTCTTAAAATAAGAAATGGAGAATGCAAGGGACAAGTCACATTAGGAAATATACAGAGGAAAGAGACCATGGGCTTTGGAGACAGTAGATGAAGTTAAAAGGCTTGACTCTGACATTTATTAGCTGTTTGGTGCTGGGCAAATCACTTAACAATTCTGGGTCTCCATTTCCTCTTCTCTAATCCAGAGTTAATGTAATTTACCTGACTGAGGATGAAAAACACTTAGTATCCTTATCGCTTAAAACATGTTAAATCGGGATTTATGTCTTGCAACCAGAAACATGTGGAATTCCAGGATAGGAAATTTATATTTAATATAGAAAGGATGACGATGAGTTAAGGTGGCTGAGGGGCTGCAGTTTTTACATGTGATGTGATTAGGTGATAGTGTGTGCTGTGTGACAAATCCCATAATATGATGTGATTGTATATTAGTGTATACTACGTGAAGTGTGATGTAGGAAAGGACGGAATCTGATTGTGTGATGGTTTGTAGCATGGGCTTCCCAGGTGGCGCTGCTGGTAAAGAACCCACCTGCCAGTGCACAAGACACAGTAGGCCTGAGTTGATCCTTGATCAGGAAGATCCCCTGGAGTAGGAAATGGCAATTTACTCCAGTGTTCTTTCCTGTAAAATTCCATGGACAGAGGAGCCTGGCAGGTGACAGTCCATGGGGTCACAAATAGACACACTGAGTGAGCATGCTAATAATAAATAATTGTAGCATGTAACATGATATGTGATAGCACGTGATACAACTTATAGTAGTGTGTACTATGTGACACACAATATATCATGACAATGTGTCATATGATTGTGTGGCTGTGTGTACTGTGTGACGTATGATGTTGGTAGGTGACATGACTGTGTAGCAGTGTGTACTGTGTACAGGCAGCATAGGATGATGTATGTGACATGACTGGGTGGTAGCAGACACCGTGACTTTAGGGGAGTAGCATATGACCAAGGTCTCGCTCTAGGATGATTAACCCTAGAGTTTGGGATAGGAAGTAGAAACTAGGAGAGAGGCCTGTTCAGGCTATTCAGCTAGCCCAGGTGAGCAGTGATCAGGGCACTGGCAGGGGATCAGAACAGGAGGAGATGTGAGAGATAGGAAGCAGCATATGCCACCTAGATCTCCTGCAGGCATCTCAGACTAAGGTGTCTATAACTGAAACCCTTATCTTCTTCTGGCTTTCCATCACAGGTGGTGGCACAATCCAGTTGCCCAAATAGGAACCTCTGAGTCATCTAAGTCCTGGCTTTTACCAACACTCAGCCAGCCATACCATAAACTTGGCCACTGACTGCAGAATCAGTGTCAAGAGGTTTCTGACTCCTGGCATTTGCTCTGCTTTCCTAGGGTTCCCTAAGAATCATGGGCCAGAGGGGCTGCTGGACTGCCAAGAGGAGAGGAAAGCCATGGGCATATCCTTGGTGACATCACTGGAACAGGAGGAGGAAGAAGCGTGGTCAGAGAAGTAGAAAACAAACAGGAACAGAAATCAAGGAACGACAATGAGTAAAGGAGACTGGTCTGCAAGATCCAGCCCAACAAAGATGTCAAGGAGGAGGAGGGCTAGAAAAAAAAAGCAGTGTTTGCAGAGCTGCAGCCTACTTCTCCACCCGTGAGAAGGCAGGGAAGGGCTGTGTTTTCAAAGTGCTAAGATGCGGGATGCAAAGGCAAAAATCCACGCAAATCATCTTATTTTGGCACTCTGCAGATGAGAAAAAAATAAGGGCAAGTTGTTGAATTCAAACCTCAGGAGGGAGAAAGCAGAATCCTTAATTCAAACAAGCACAGCAGGTATACATTTCTTCAGTCAACAAACACAGGTGTGGAAAACAAATGTAATTGTCTTTGTTTTCCTACAACTGAATTGAGCTTCTGTCTTGAGTTTCCTTTTCCCTTAAAAGCTTAATATAAAATATTCCATGCAAAATGGTGCAGTCGCTATGGAAAACAATAAGGTGGTTCCTCAAAAGATTACAGATAGAATCACCATATGATCCAGTAATTCCACTTCTGGGTGGGTACTCAAAGGAATAGAAAGCAAGAAATCAAAGGAGATACTTGTATCCAGGTTTATGGCAGCATTTGTTCACAATAACCAGCATGTGGAAGAAATTCAAGTTTTCATAGAGGAATGAATACACAGAATGTGGTATATCCATACAAAACAATATTATTCTGCATTTTTTAAAAAAGGAAATCCTAACACATGTTATAATGTCAAGATGAATCTTAATGATATGCTAAGTGAAACAGGCCAGACACAAAATGCCAAATACTGTGTTATTTCATTTATATGAGCTACCTAGATAGGGTGACTCATCGAGACAGAAGAGAGAGGAGCCAGGGAGAGGGAGGAATAGTACTTCATGAGTATAGAGTTTCAGTTTTGCAAGATGAAAAGACTTCTGTGATGCTATCTCAGCATAAATGGACTTAATGGCAATGGACTGTAAACCTAAGAATGGAAAACTTAAGATGGTAAATATTGTATGTATTTTATCACAATTTAAAAAAAGATGTGAGAAGCAAGAAAATAACTTTTGTAAGCCTAATCTAAAATACTCCACCAACCGTGTAAGAGACTTTCCTTTTCTCCACACCCTCTCCAGCACTTATTGCTTGTAGACTTTTGGATCGCAGCCATTCTGACTAGTGTGAAATGGTACCTCACTGTGGTCTTGATTTGCATTTCTCTGATAATGAGTGATGTTGAGCATCTTTTCATGTGTTTGTTAGCCATCCGTATGTCTTCTTTGGAGAAATGTCTGTTTAGTTCCTTGGCCCATTTTTTGATTGGGTCGTTTATTTTTCTGGAATTGAGCTGCATGAGTTGCTTGCATATTTTTGAGATTTGTTGTTTGTCAGTTGCTCCATTTGCTATTATTTTCTCCCATTCCAAAGGCTGTCTTTTCACCTTGCTTATAGTTTCTTTTGTTGTGCAGAGCTTTTAATTTTAATTAGATGCCATTTGTTTATTTTTGCTTTTATTTCCAATATTCTGGGAGGTGGGTCATAGAGGATCCTGCTGTGATTTATGTCGGTGAGTGTTTTGCCTATGTTCTCCTCTAAGAGTTTTATAGTTTCTGGTCATACGTTTAGATCTTTAATCCATTTTGAGTTTATTTTTGTGTATGGTGTTAGAAAGTGTTCTAGTTTCTTTCTTTTAGTACAGTCACTATGGGGAAAAGGGTGGAAATTCCTTAAAAAACTGGAAATAGAACTGCCTTATGACCCAGCAATCCCACCGCTGGGCATACACACCAAGGAAACCAGAATTGAAAGAGACACATGTACCCCAATGTTCATTGCAGCACTGTTTATAATAGCCAGGACATGGAAACAAACTAGATGTCCATCAGCAGATGAATGGATAAGAAAGCAGTGGTACATATACACAATGGAGTATTACTCAGCCATTAAAAAGAATACATTTGAATCAGTTCTAATGAGGTGAATGAAACTGGAGCCAATTATACAAAGTGAAGTAAGCCAGAAAGAAAAACACCAGTACAGTAGTATACTGACAAATATATAGAGAATTTAGAAAGATGGTAACAATAACCCTGTATGTGAGACACCAAAAGAGACACAGATGTATAGCACAGAATTTTGGACTCTGTGGGAGAGGGAGAGGGTGGGATTATTTGGGAGAATGGCATTGAAACATGTATAATATCATGTAAGAAACGAATTGCAAGTCTAGGTTAGAAGCAGGATACTGGATCCTTGGAGCTGGTGCACTGGGATGACCCAGAGAGATGGTATGGGGAGGGAGGTGGGAGATGGGTAAAGTAAGATAAAATAAATAAATAAAATACTCCAAAGAAATAGTTACTAGTGTTATTCTCACTGTTTTAGGTTTGTGTGCTTGCATGCTCAGTCATATCCAACTCTTTGTGACCCCATCAGGCTCCCTCTGACCACGGGACTTTTCCAGGCAAGAATACTAGAGTGTCTTGCCATTTCTTCCTTCAGGGAATATTCCTGGCCCAAGGATCGAACCCATATCTCTTATGTCTCCTGCACTGGCAGGTGGGTTCTTTACCACTGAGCCAGCTGGAAAAGCCTGTTTTAGATTTAAACTCAGGCAATAGAGGATTTCCTTGTCCCTCTCTATAGCTCACTCGATAGCATGGAACAGAAATTGGGGAGGGCATCCATGCTAACCTATCCTCTTCGGGCATCTACTGAATGGTATCACCCAGTGACGTTTTTCTTCTAGGCTCTCAGACTTCTGAGGGTCCCCAGCCAGAGGGTCCCTGCCAGCTTCTGCAGTAGGACCACTTGCTGTGACCAGGAATTTTTCATGTCAGTCACTTCAGTTGTTTCCAGTATCGATGATCACAAATTGTACATCTATGCACTTCCTCATACATGTTTGTGGTGAACATATGTTCAGATTTCTGCTGGGCATGTAACTAAAAAGGAAACTACTCAGCCATAGGGTCTGTATATGTTCAGATTTCGTAAAGACCGCTGCACAGTTTTCCAACTGATTCGCCAATGTACACTCCCGTCAGCAGCACACAGAGCTCTGATCGTTCCACCAACACTTGCTCTCTTACATTTCAGCAGTTCTGGTAGCTGTGTTGAAGCTGTATTGCGGTATTGTTTTTGCATTTCCCTGATGACTAATGAAGTATTTTTTCATGCACATGTTCACCACTTGGATACCTTCTTCTGTAAATATCTGTCTTCTTTCTTTCTATTTGTTTTCTTGCCTTTTATTGATTGCATATTTATGTATAATATTTTATGTAATGATATAGTTATAATTCACATAATTATAGTTTATTAAATACATATTATGTATATATATATAAAGTTGATCCTTGAACAACAGTGGAATTAGGGGCATTGACCCTCTGAGTAGTCAAAAATCCCATGTAATTTATAACAGATTGAACAACAACTTCATTATGCAATTTTCCTCTATATTCATGGTTCCACATTCCCAGATTCAACTGTAAGGATCATGTAGTACTGTTGTATCTACTATTAAAAAAAAAAAAGCACACACATATAAGTGAACCAAGACAGTTAAAGCCAGTATTGTTCAATGGTCAACTTTGTGTGTGTGTATATATATATATATAGACATATATGTTATGTTTTTAATCTGTCTCTTATGCAAAAGAATACTTTGTTAAATATGTATGTTATAAATTCATAACTCCACTCTATAGCTAGCTTTTTCACTCAATTAAAAGTATCTTTTCACACATGGAAGTTGACATTATCGTGGTCCAATAAATCTTTTCTTTTTCTTTTATGACCAATGCTTTTTGTACTACATTTATGGAATTCCAGTTGACTATTTCAAATTCTAAAAGATGATGCTGTGAAAGTGCTGCACTCAATATGTCAGCAAATTTGGAAAACTCACCAGTGGCCACAGGACTGGAAAACGTCAGTTTTCATTCCAATCCCAAAGAAAGGTAATGCCAAAGAATGCTCAAACTACCACACAGTTGCACTCATCTCACACGCTAATAATGATCAAAATTCTCCAAGCCAGGCTTCAACAGTACACGAACCATGAACTTCCAGATGGTCAAGCTGGTTTTAGAAAAGGCAGAGAAACCAGAGATCAAATTGCCAACATTCACTGGATCATTGAAAAAGCAAGAGAGTTCCAGAAAAGCATCTATTTCTGCTTTATTGACTATACTAAAGCCTTTGACTGTGTGGATCACAATAAACTGTGGAAAATTTTAAAGAAATGGGAATACCAGACCACCTGACCTGCCTCTTGAGAAGCCTGTGTACAGGTCAGGAAGCAACAGTTAGAACTGGACATGGAACAACAGACTGGTTCCAAATAGGAAAAGGAATATGTCAAGGCTGTATATTGTCACTCTGCTTATTTAACTTATATGCAGAGTACATCATGAGAAACACTGGGCTGGAGGAAGCACAAGCTGGAGTTAAGATTGCCAGGAGAAATATCAATAGCCTCATATATGCAGATGACACCACCCTTATGGCAGAAAGTGAAGAGGAACTAAAAAGCCTCTTGATGAAAGTGAAAGAAGAGAGTGAAAAAGTTGGCTTAACGCTCAACATTCAGAAAATGAAGACCATGGCATCTGGTCCCATCCTTCATGGCAAATAGATGGGGAAACAGTGGAAACAGTGTCAGACTTTATTTTGGGGGGCTCCAAAATCACTGTAAATGGTGATTGCAGCCATGAAATTAAAAGATTCTTACTCCTTGGAAGAAAAGTTATGACCAACCTAGATAGCATATTGAAAAGCAGAGACATTATTTTGCCAACAAAGTGCTGTCTAATCAAGGCTATGGTTTTTCCAGTGGTCATGTATGGATGTGAGAGTTGGACTTTAAGAAAGCTGAGCACTTAAGTATTGATGCTTTTGAACTGTGGTGTTGGAGAAGACTCTTGAGAGTCCCTTGGACTGCAAGGAGATCCAACCAGTCCATCCTAAAGGAGATCAGTCCTGGGTGTTTATCGGAGGGACTGATGTTGATGCTGAAACTCCAATAATTTGGCCACCTGATGCGGAGAGCTGACTCATTTGAAAAGACCCTGATGCTGGGAAAGATTGAGGGCAGGAGGAGAATGGGACGACAGAGGATGAGCTGGTTGGATGGCATCACCGACACAGTGGACATAGGTAGGCCTGGTGTACTGCGGTTTATGGGGTCTCAAAGAGTCGGATACGACTGAGCGACTGAAGAACTAAGAACTCTGCCTATATTCGTGAAAACAGTCTTCTAAAAGCTTTATTGTTTTATTGCTTATATTTTCATCCTCAAATCCATCTGGAATTGATTTTTGTGTGTGGAGGGAAACAGAAGTTGAGATTTACTTTTTTCCATGTGTGTATTCAGTTGACCCCACATCATTTACTAAAAAGACTATCCTTTTCTCAACGTATTTCAGTGTATTTCAATGTTAATGTCATAAACCAGGAGACTGTATATATGTAGGCCTCTCTATGAGTTCTCGCTTTTATCTTACTGGTCAGTATGCATACCCTTGGGTCAATATCACATTGTCTTAATCACTATAGCTTTATAGTCATTCTTGGTTTCTGGCAACTGGGCCTTCCAGCTTTGTTAGTGCTCCTCTTCAAGAGTGTCTTGATTATTCTTGTCTCTTTGTGTGTCCACATTCACTTTTGAATCACTTTTTTAAATTAGCCTGTACACACACACACACACACACACACACATCTACTAGAAATTTGATTAGAATTTCACTGAATATGTTTAAAATTTGGGGGAAACTGACATGCTTGCAATAATGAGTCTTCCAATCAATGATCATGGAATATTATTCCATTTATTTAGATCTTCCTTAATTTCCCTCAATAATGTTTTGTAGTTTACAAAATAGAAGTCTTCACTAATTTTATTGTATGTACTTCTAAGCATTTGATACTTTACTAATTTTCTATTTTATAATTACCTTGCTAAGTTCAAGTATTAATTTTAATAGTGTGTAGATTATTTCATCTTAATTTCTATTTTGCTTCTGGTTCAGTTCACTCACTCACTTGTGTCCAACTCTTTGCGACCCCATGGACCACAGAATGCTATGCTTCCCTGTCCATCACCAACTCCCAGAGCTTGCTCAAACTCATGTCCATCGAGTCAGTGATGCCGTCCAACCATCTCATCACCTGTTGCCCCCTTCTCCTTCTGCCTTTAATCTTTCCCGGCATCAAGGACTTTTCTAATGAGTCAGTTCTTCGTATCAGGTGGCCAAAGTAGTGGAGTTTCATCTTCAGCATCAGTCCTTCCAGTGAATATTTAGGACTGATTTCCTTTAGAATTGAATGGTTTGATCTCCTTGCAGTCCAAAGGACTCTCAAGAGTCTTCTCCAATATCACAGTTCAAAAGCATCAGTTCTTCAGCATTCAGCTATCTTTATAGTCCAACTCTCACATCCATACATGACTACTGGAAAAACCATAGCTTTGACTGAACGGACCTTTGTTGGCAAAGTAATGTCTCTGCTTTTTAATATGCTATTGAGGTTGGTCATAGCTTTTCTTCCAAGGAGCAAGCATCTTTTAATTTCATGGCTGCAGTCACCATCTTCAGTGATTTTGGAGCCCCCCAAATCAGTCTGTTTCTGTTTCCATTGTTTCCCCATCTATTTGCCATGAAGTGGTGGGACCAGATGTCACGATCTTCATTTTCTGAATGTTGAGTTTTAAGCCAATTTTTTCACTCTCCTCTTTCACTTTCATCAAGAGGCTCATCAGTTCCTCTTCCCTTTCTGCCGTAAGGGTGGTGTCATCTTCATGTCTGAAGTTACTGAAATTTCTCCCAGCAATCTTGATTCCAACTTATTCTTCATCCTGCCCAGCATGTCCCATGGTGTACTCTGCATATAAGTTAAATAAGCAGGGTGACAATATACAGCTTTGACATACTCCTTTTTCAGTGGAACCAGTCCATTGTTCTATGTCTGGTTCTAACTTTTGCTTCTTGACCTGCATACAGATTTCTCAGAAGGCAGGCAAGGTTGTCTGGCATTCCCATTTCTTTAAAATTTTCAACAGTTTGTTGTGATCCACAGAGTCAAAGGCTTTGGCATAGTCAATAAAGCAAAAGTAGATGTTTTTCTGGAACTCTCATTTTCTATGATCCAACAGATGTTGGCAATTTGATCTCTGGTTCCTCTGCCTTTTTAAAATCTAGCTTCAGCATCAGATAGTTCTGGGTTCACCTACTGCTGAAGCCTAGTTTGGAGAATTTTGAGCATTACTTTGCTAGCGTATGAGATGAGTGCAATTGTGCAGGAGTTTGAGCATTCTTTGTGATTGGAATAAAAACTGACATTTTCCAGTCCTGTGGCCACAACAGAGTTTTACACATTTGCTGGCATATTGAGTGCAGCACTTTAACAGCATCATCTTTTAGAGCTTGAAATAGCTCAGCTGTAATTCCATCACTTCCACTAGTTTTGTTCATAGTGATGCTTCCTAAGGCCCACCTGACTTCAGACTCCAAGATGTCTGGCTCTAGGTGAGTGATCACACCATCATGGTTATCTGGGTCATTAACATCTTTTTGGTATTGTTTCTGATATACAGAGATAAATATGGAAATTGATTTTATGGAAATATGGAAAACATGAAATAGGGAAAAATAAAAATTGACTTTTAAAATATTTGCCTTGTACTTAGTCATCTTGCTAAGTTCAATTGTTAGTTCTAATTATTTGCAGATTCTTTTGAATTTTCTTTGTGCACAATAACAATATGTTCAAATGATGACAGTATGTTCTCCTTTCCCATTTGGAAGCATTTTGCTTAATTTTCTTATCCTATTTTGCTTGCTAGAACCTCCAGTATAAGTTGAATAAGAGCTTGAAGTATACATCTTTGTCTCATTCCCAATCTCAGGAGCAAAGTTTTTAATATTTTACCTTAAGTGTGAAAATCTTACTGTAACATTTTGTATAAGAAAAAATCCTTTTTGAATTAAAGAGTCTCCTAATTCTAGTTTGCTAAGAGAATTTTTTAAAATATAATGAGTATTGAATTTTATTTAATGCTTTGTATTTCTCAATAAGGAATATATAGTAATTTTCCTATAATTATGTTTTTGTCAGAGTTTGGTATCAAAATTAAGCTGTCCTCTGAAAACAAATTCAGAAGTGTTCTATCTTTTCCTTTACTCTGGAAAAGTTTATGTAAGGTTGACAGTATTTCTTCCTTAAATATTTGGAAAAAATTACTTGTGAATCATCTGGGGATAGTTTTCTTTCTGGGATGACTATCACTCAATTTGTTCAATCAAAAGCTTATTTAGATTTTTTATTTCCTTTTGGGTCATAGTTAACAACTGTTTTTGAGAGATTGGTTCATAGATCTAAATTTTCAAATGTATTGGTATAAAATTGCTTATAGTATCTTCTTATGATCTTTTTAATATCTTTAGAATACATACTGATGTCCTTATTTTATTCACGTTACTGGCAATTCTTTTATTCTTTTTTCCTTTATCAATGTTGCTAGGAGTTTGACAAATTTATTAATCTTTTCTAAAAGCCAATTTTGGCACTGTTGATTTCTTTATTGAACATCTGGTATCCCTTTCATGATTTCTGTTTTTAATTAATTATTTCCTTCTAGTTTCTTTGAGGTTTTATTTTGTGTTTTTTTTTTCTTTTTGCTATTGTTTCATAGGTCAAAATGAATACTTGCATCGTATATTGAAAACTTTTCTGTATTTATTCTTTTCTTAGAAATTTTGCAACTTGAAAATAAACTATATGTTGTGCCATCAGGTCCAGTATTCTGTATGTATCAATATGCAAGTCATTACGGTCTTCTATATCACTATTGACTTTTTTTATGCTTGTCTTCTCAGTTGAGAGAAGTTTGTTAAAATCTTAAATCATCATTGTCTAGTGTAGTCTGAAAGTTGCTCAGTGTCCGACTCTTTGTGACCCCCATGAACTACACAATCCATGGAATTCTCCAGATCAGGATACTGAAGTGGATAGCCTTTCCCTTTTCCAGGGGATCTTCCCAACTCAGGGACTGAACCAAGGTCTCCTGCATTGCAGGTAGATTCTTTACCAGCTGAGCCACAAGGGAAGCCCATATCATCATTGTACATTGGTCTAATCTCTCTTTAATTGTATCAGTTTTTGCCCTGTATGTCTTAAAGCAATGCTACTGAGTGCTTACAAATTTATAATTGTTATGTTGTTCCAATAGATTGATCTGTATATCATTATGAAATAACTTGCTTTGTCTCTAGAAATGCTTCTCACATTAAATTCTCCTTTGTCTAGTATTAGCATAGCTAGCTCAGCTTTCTTTTGTTTGGTATTTTCATAGTATGTTTTAAAATACTTTACTGATATCTAGGAGTGTGTTTTGTAAGCAGCATATAAGTGGCTGACAATTTATGACTTTTCATTGGAGTATTTAGTCCATTTCCCTTATTGTAATTACTAATATATTTGTGTTTTTCGCTGCCATCAAACACTTGATTTTTGTTCCTTTGCTTTCATTACTTGATATCTTTTGGAAAGTAATAAAATATTTTATTATATCATCTTTTCCTCTGTTGTGCTATTGGTTATGGTTTCTCTTTTTACTTTCCTTTGAATAGCTATTCCAGACATGAACACGTATACTCCTAAGTTATAAGAGGTTAATAATGTAGATTATTATCTTTACTGCCTCTCTGATAATGCTTTAGGTACATTTGCCTCCTACCACTTTTAATGTATAGTTATCCTGCATTTGAGTCTAAATGCATTTTAAACACAGTGAGACATTACTACTATTGCATTATTTAGTCAATGTTCATTTTAACTTGTCTTTTCTGTTCTTCCTTCATTTCAAAGTTTCCTTCATTTTGCCTTTTCTAAAAAGCTCCCTTTAGTATATCATGCAGTCATGTCAGCTAACGACAAACACTCAGTTTTAATTTCTCTACAAACATCTTAATTTTGCCTTTGTTTTTGAAGGATATTTTCACTGTATAAAGAATTCTAGTTGGCAGTTTCATTCTTTCAACATTTCAAAGATGTCATTCTACTGTCTCCTGGCTTCTACTGTCTCTACCGAGAAGTTAGTGATGACCTAATTGTTGCTTTGTTGCTCCTTTGAAGGTGATCGTTTCCTCCCATATGGGCTGCTTTTGAAACTTGAAGTCACATATATTAGTCTATTTCTGCTGCTGCTGCTGCTGCTAAGTCGCTTCAGTCGTGTCCGACTCTGTGCGACCCCACAGACAGCAGCCCACCAGGCTCCCCGGTCCCTGGGATTCTCCAGGCAAGAATACTGGAGTGGGTTGCCATTTCCCCCTCCAATGCGTGAAAGTGAAGTCACTCAGCCATGTCCGACTCCTAGCGACCCCATGGACTGCAGCCTACCAGGCTCCTCTGTCCATGGGATTTTCCAGGCAAGAGCACTGGAGTGGGTCTATTTCTATTGTTTTCCAAACAGCTCTTAGGCATTTGCCGCATGTTGCATGCTCGGTCACTCAGTAGTGTCTGATTCTATGGCTTCATGGACTGAAGCCTGCCAGACTTCTCTCTCCATGGGATTTCCCAGACAAAGAATACTGGAGTGGGTTGCCATTTCCTCCTCCAAGGGATCTTCCAGAACCAGGGGTCAAACCTTCATCTCTTCAGTCTCCTACATTGGCAGGTGGGTTCTTTACCACTAGCACCACTTGGGAAACCCCACTGTTTTCCAAATAGCTCTTACACTTTTACCCCATAGTTCTCACATTTTCTATCTCTCTCTGAACTTTAGTTTGGATATTTTATTGGCATATCATTCAATGTGTCTGTCTACATGTCTGCATTTAATCTGCTCTTAAATATATTTATTGACTTCTTAATATCAGATGTTGCATTTTTCATTTCTACAGTTTTTATTTGATCCTTTTTTAAGGATACTAAGTCTCTGGTGAACTTCCATTTCCCTCTAGTTTCTTCAACACATTGATAGTAATAACCATTTAGGTATCAACAGTTCAGGATGTTTCTAGTCATATTTCCCAGCATCTTTCTTTCTCTTTTTCCTCTGGAGCTCCAATGATACAAATATTAGCTCTTTTGTTATTAGTTCATTTGTCCCACAGGTACCTGAGGTTTTGTCATTTTATTAATTCATGTTCTCTTTATGTTCAGATTGAGTAAATTCATTGATCTGTCCTCAAGTTCACTAATTCTATCTTCTGTAGACTCCATAATGAATTCATCCAGTGGGGTTTTTTCAGTTGTTACATGCTTCAGCTCTATAACGTCCATTGGGTTTTTTATATAATTTCTACTTATCTGATGAAGTTTTCTACTTTTATTAATCCAAGGTAATTTAGAATTGTTTTGAAGGTAATTTATAATTGTTCTGAAACATTTTCAGGTAGCCCCAACACTGGATTTGTTTCACTTTTGTCATCAGTTTTTTCTCATTTATATTGTGATTCTCCAGGTTCTTGGACTGACTAGTGATTTTTTATTATCACTAGTAATAATTATATTATAATATTAATTATTTAATATTATTAAATAAAAAATAATGTTTTATTATTTTTTATTACCTGGACATTTTAAATACTGTATTTTGAAACTTTGCTGTTGTTGTTAGTCAGTAAGTCAAGTCTGACTTTTGCGACCCCATAGACTGCAGCATGGAAGGCTTCCCTGTCCTTCACCATCTCTCAGAGTTTGCTCAAATTAATAATATCCACTGAGTCAGTGATGCTATTTAACCATCTCATGTTCTACCACCCCCTTCTCCTTTTGCCTTCAATATTTCCCAGCATCAAGGTCTTTTCCAATGAGTTGGCTTTTTGCATCAGGTGACCAAAGTACTGAAGCTTCAGCTTCAACATCAGTCCTTGCAATGAACATTCAGGGTTGATTTCCTTTAGGATTGAGACTATGTATCCTAGTTAATAGGTTGAGGTATAGCATGAGGGCTGGATGGGATGTTCAGCCTCTCACAGGGCAGTGCTGACAACACCCCTGCAAATAGAGGCCCTGATTCACATTACCTCAGTGAAACATGTTGGATGAAAGTTCAGCTGCCCCAGTAACTTTCCAGGGAAAGTGGACACCACATTACATTGCTTCATTTTCTTCAAGTGAAGGGACAAGATCAGCTCCTCACTGGGCTTCACTGACATCAGAGAGGGAAAAAGCAGATGGCAGACTCACAGCACTCTGTTACTGAAAAGTGAACGTAGAGCCCTAGATTCCTGCTGGAACCAGGGGAGAGCAGGGGTAAGCAGGGTGCCAACTAGTCCGGCCTTTGCCAAGCTCCTTCAGCCCTGTTGATCCTCGGTAGAGGTGGACTCTGATGGCGCTGAAGGAAAGGTGGTAAAACTGAATGGGGATTAGCTCTGCCTACTACTTCCTCATCACAGCCCATTCTGTTGTGTGGGGGTGGAGGCTCAGCTCCACATTGGATTCCATCAACTCAGCCATGACCAAGTGATTTGGACCACTACCTGCTTTGACAAGCAAGGGATTAAAGATCAACTGCCCACTTAGTTATCCAACATCACACAATGTGCCAACCAAATTTTCACTACCTCCTTCTGCCAGATGGAGATGCAAGATTAGCTTTATGCTCAGCTCTGCAGACACCACCTGGCAAGGGGAATCAGAGATGCCACCTGTTTCTGTGAGGGTTTAGAGCTTTGCAAGAGAAACCTACTATACAATCCCAGTGAAACCTCAGCAAGGAGTTCAGCTTTTCCATTTGTGTCAGGTTAAAGCACTGTCAAAAAGATTTTCTGTTGTTAGCTGTTCTTTCCTGAGTTCTTTGGCTAGGAGGAACATGTCCTGCCTATGTTGTTTAGCAGTGCTGAGTTGGAAGCTTCTGCAATGTCTTATCAAGGATACATGGGTGGGTGGCGGTGGCAGGGGGGTGGGAACAAGGAAACCTAGGGAATTCACTATCTTATTGTTCCTTATAGCCCAAGGATTTTAGGCATTCCTCTGCCTTCTTTCCAGAGAAGGCAATGGCAACCCACTCCAGTACTCATGCCTGGAAAATCCCATGGACAGAGGAGCCTGGTAGGCTGCAGTCCATGCCGTCACTAGGAGTCGGACACGACCGAGCGACTTCACTTTTACTTTTCACTTTCATGCATTGGAGAAGGAAATGGCAACCCACTCCAGTGTTCTTGCCTGGAGACTCCCAGGGACGGGGGAGCCTGGTGGGCTGCCATCTATGGGGTCGCACAGAGTCAGACACGACTGAAGCGAATTAGCAGCAGCAGCAGCAGCTGCCTTCTTTTCACTTTCAGAAATTTTGTATCCTTTGCTGTAGTACATCTAAGGTCTTTTCATTGTAGGGGAGAGGGGGATGACAAGGGAGGAATGGCCTAGTGTACCTTTGAAGAACTGAAAGCCCCAAGTCATTTGATTCTAGTTATACATTTAAATAGATCAACATAAAGGTTTTTCATATTTGATTTCTAATCTGTTTTTATATGGACTTCTCATTTAGACTCTTCAATCTTACTTGTTTCAAGTCAGAGAATGAAAGTGAACTTTTTATAAGTTTTCCCCTACTGTCTCTTCCAACAAGAAGTGATATGTGGCAAATCAATTTTATAGGGAAATAAAAAGGCTTGATTTCAGCCTTATAATTCCTGTGGTGTAAACAGCAGCATCATGGCTTATTTCAGCTACAGCACGGTGCCCCTGAATTTGGATGTTGAGAAGAACATACAATAATGGCTTTCATGAGCCACTATGAATTGGCTGCAGGACACCACTAGCCGTGTGCCATTTTATGAACTTCACTATTTCTCTATTTCTGGACAAAATTTTACAAAGTGTTTGATATTCTATAATTTTGATTCAAAAATTACAGACTTCCTTTCATCACAATGTGTAGAAAAATTGTATTTCCTGTCAGCAACATCCCTAAAACTAGAAAAGGCCAGTATTTGTTGGGTTAATATTTTAGTAAACTACTTGGAATAAGGGACTAGAACTTGGAGCCATGCTTGAATAACAATAAAATAGATTGTTGCTACGTCTGAAGAGTGAGGGGAGAGACAACTATTTTTGGTTTGGTTTTGTTAAGAGGATCTAAGCTGAAAACCAGAGCTTAACTCCTTTGGACAGTAAAGGAGCCTTGTACAAAGTTGGTGGAAGTAGAGAGAATGAGTACAGAGAGGCTTGGATTTGGAAATTAATCAATGAACAAAATGTCAAAAAGTTTCTCTTAGGACTTTTACATGTGATATAAATACTCTTTCCTGTTTTCCCAGGGAATTTTCAAATTTACTAATGTAAATGGCACTGTACCTTTTATTTGTTTTGGAGGGAGTGAAAACTAGTGTTCTCGAGCATCGCAGTAAAGACCTTATAAATGATGAGGCCACTGCATGGGAGCTATGCAATCCCAGTGCTATTCTATTTTCCCATTCTTTAAGAAGTATGTTTTGCTCATTTTACTATATTTTAGGAATGGTATAGAGTTTTTATTGGAGTCCTATGCCATAGTCCTTGCCCTGAAACCTTATTGCATTGTCTTACATTGGGATATAATCATATTTTGATGTTCCTGGTTCTAATTAGTATAAGAGCTTTGTCACATTTTTCTTACTCTCCCTTCAAAAATGTTTCTCCTACCACCAGGGCAGACACACTCTTCTCTTCTGTGACTTTCTCTCATCTCTCCTCTACCAGTCTGAACCAGCTATAGTTTAATCCCAGATTAGATAGCATTCAGAGTTAGCCTGTTAAAGACAAATCAGGTCATAATACACCCCTGCTCAAAATCCTCCCATATTATCCAATCTTATCACAATAAATATCAAATCCCTTCACAGCCTACAAGGTCCTCTCTTTCACCTCATTTCCTGTTACTTCCTCAATCCAACCCTTCACTGCAGACACACTGGCCTCCTCACTGCTCCTGGAACACACCAGTGTGCTCCCAACTCAGGGGCTTGTCTCTTCCCCCAGATAAACACAAAAGCATTTCTGGAACCATGATAAGTAATGAAAGCTATGTGTTTCTTGTTTATCATCAAGGAGTATCATTGTATCTCATTTTGTGTCTGCATTATGATTTGTGTCTGCAAGTTGCCATAGGGACAAATGTCCTGTGCCTTCCAGGACCTTGTAGAATAGGCCAGCTGCCCCAATCAGTTGATTCTAATATGGGATTAATGAGCTGAAGACTACAATGAAGTTACTGAGGCTTTCTTAGGATCCCTTCATTCCAGGTGGGTTCAACCATCACGTAAGAGCAATCTTGCCTTCAAGGCTGTAGGAAGAAATATCAGGGTGCCATACGGTGGTTAGAAGCTAATTCTTTTCCAGCTTTCTGGCTCTGCTTACTTATTTAGAATGAGCTTACCTGTTCCCCACCTTGAACTTTGCCTGGCTAACCTTTAGAACCAGCTCAAGCAGACCTTATCCATGAGAGTATCCTTGGTGCTTTGTAGTAGAGGTGTGCCTTTGCAAATGTTGCAACTCTGTCAGAGGTTACAAACTCAAATCAATTGAGAGTCCAAGTAAGTACCAGAAATAGGTGCAATAGTGAGCTGGAGACCACAGGTGAATTCTACACAGGGTCAGATGCTGCTGACAACCACCTGTGTTCCTACTGAGAATTTGGCCCCAGTTTATCCAAGTCTTCCCATTTTTCAGGAAAAGACAGAGATCTGTATTTTATATTAAACCTGATGTATTTTCTGGCAACCATTCATTTTTATCATATGATAGTTACCTTCATAGATCAGAAATAGTAAAAAAAATAATCTCATAGGATGTGTTAGGCTAAATGCAATGCCCCAAGATATCTCTGGGAAAGGGGTCTTTGCAAATGTGATTAAGTTAAGGATCTTGGGAGATCCTTAATTATGATTATGATTGTGATTAATTATGATTATGATGTTCCTGAATTATGTGGGTGGGCCTTAAATGCCACCATGAATGTCTTTATGGAATGGAGAAGAGGGAAATTTCACATGAAAGAGGAGAAGGCAATGTGACCACTGAGATTAGATGATGCAGCCTCAAGTCAAGGACAGGAAGCTACCAGTAGCTGAAATGTTCAAGGAACATATCTCCTGCCAACATCTTGATTTCAGCCCAGTAAAACTGATTTTGGACTTCTGGCCCCCAGAACTGTAAGAAGCAAGCTTGTGGCAATTTTTGCAGCAGCCACAGAGTAACCTAGCACGTATGAGTTAACTCAGCACAATATGGGTTAATACACAAGGGTAAATTTTAAAATATACAAGTAAGTGTATATGAGTGTGAAGGTGTATGAAAGCAATATGTAGGTCAAATAAAGCACATCTGCAAGATAGATCTGTTGCTCAGACAACTGATTTTGGTCTGTTTTAAACTGTTTATTTTAAGCTCTGCTTCTTATTCACCCTTTTCTTGTCTATGGTAACTGGCACTGTGATCTACGCCTTCATCAAAATCTTTTTGATATCATTGCCAGTGGAAAGTAAAGTACTTTTCAAATATATTGCTAGATATATTGTATTATCTAGAATCCTCATGCAGAGGTTAAATAACTCCAAGTTTCTTTTATCTTTAATAAAATTCATCAAGAGAAAAGTGACCTCAAGTTGAATTAGATTCAGTTCACTAATTGCTGGATACTGATACACACAGTCAGGAGGAAGCAGAAACTGTAAGTAAAAGCAGAGGAGTGAAATGTCTCCAAGACCTGTTAACTGAACGGCATACATACGTACGTCACAAGGTTTTGCTGCCGCTCCTGTTAGAGCACTTTGCTTCTGGAGCAGGCTTTCTAGCTTCTGGAAGTTTCTGATCCATGATCTCAGCTTTTGGATTTCCACAAGTTTCCATGTTTGCATCCTTAAAATGAAGTCTTTTCTTGGCCTGGCTTGGGTGTGTTTCTGTCACTTGCAACCAGAACTAATTCAGTGGCTTCTCAAGAATCAATTCAGGAGTTTTCCTTCCACCATGGACTACCGTGTTCACACAGGCCTGACTCTTCTGCGATCCCATGGACTGTCGTCCGCCAGGCCCCTCTGTTCAGGAGTTTTCCAGGCAAGAATACTGCAGTGGGGTGCCATTTCCTCCTCCAGGGGATCTTCCCAACCAGGGATTGAACCTTCATCTTTTGAGTCTTCTGCATTGGCAGGTGGGTTCTTTACCACTAGTGACACCTGAGAAGCCCCATGGATTACCACAGTGCCACCCAAAGTACCAGTTCAATGGAGACAAGAAGCTTACCTCAGAATGTGAATCAAGACCTGCTTCCTTCATCAAGGAAGTCTCCTTGTGAATTTCTGGGACTCAAAAGTCTGCTTAATGATGGAATGGATTTACATTCCCTTGCAAGTTCTTTGTCTTGTTAACAGCAACCAGCAGTGTGAAGAGTGGCAACCAGGTCCACAGACCTCACCTGAAGTAGCACTAGTCCAGAGCTTTCCCGGGGAGAGGAAATTCTGAGTGTAATTAGTTTCTCTCTCTTAGGCTGCTTCCTCACAAAAGGCACAGAGTGGGAGAGAGGGAAGCTTTTGCATCAGAATGATGCTTCCAGTCTGCACAAAATATACCATTTTCTTTTTAATCATAAGGGAATAATTTTTCTCCACTTAGCCATCAGTTTTGTCCTTTGAAGTCAGATCTTGTGTTAAGTCCAATTGCACAGAATGGTCCTCTAGGAAACTTTCTAATCACTCACAGGATTGGCCTGTTTCTAATGCAGAAGTGCCTTGGTCCCTGAAGTGAATCACATGCACTTATTTGGTACATTTACCAAAGGAAAACTTTTAAAAATAATTGAAAATCAGATTAACAAGAATCTAAGCAGAAACATGACATGACTTGGCTGTGCTCCCTATTCCTGGGCAGGAGGCATATATTTCTGGGAGTGGTTGGGATATTTCTTTAAGGTTAAAGGAAGGAGCCTTCAGTCTGCTTGGCAAGTCTGTCAAAGTCTTTCACAACAGTGCACTGTCAGGCGTCTCAAGGCATCTGCTAGAGACAGGACAACTTTTTTTTTTGGTCCAAATGAAACCAGGGATGGAAATGGCAGTGAGTTAATTAAAAAGTGTTTAGCTGAGATCTTCCAAGGGTCAGAACATTATCTTGAGCATATACATGTGAAGCATGGGATTAAATTCATTCCAGGGATTAGAAATAAGGAGAAAAAATAAATACCAGAAAAAAAAATAATAAACCAGCAAATGAGACATAAACTATATAAATGCCAAAAATATGTTTTCTTCAAACTCTGAAAATAGACGTGCTGACTTCTCTAGGAAACATGTATTTTAAACTGTTGGAAAACAAAACACTATACCTAAAAGCAGTAACGGTGCAAGTGTTAGAAATGAAGCCTCCTAATAGCAAGTGCTTTTGTGTTGTTATTAGGCATCTGTGTGCTTCCAGATGTTTCATTAAAGTCTCCATTATTAATTAAAACTAAGAATGTAGCATGAAGTAGGCCAGAGGGGAACATCCAAGCTCCCAATACAGACCCGCAAAGATGGGAGGCCTCTGTGCCCCCTGCAGCTCTGATTCATGCTGCACCAGGATGTTCTTACTCCCATCTTGTCTAAACACATTTTTACATGGTATCCGCCTTCCTCATAAGACGATCAGTGATGTACCTCAAAGATCCATTTATTTATCTGCTCAGTAAGTTTTTACAGAGCACTTGTTTATGTCACACCATACCTTGCTGCTGCTGCTGCTAAGTCGCTTCAGTCGTGTCCGACTCTTTGCGACCCCATAGATGGTAGCCCAGCAGGCTCCCCCGTCCCTGGGATTCTCCAGGCAAGAACACTGGAGTGGGTTGCCATTCCCTTCTCCAATGCACGGAAGTGAAAAGTGAAAGTGAAGTCGCTCAGTCGTGTCCGATGCTACTTTAGATGCTGCCAATACTTCAGTGAACAGGTGAAGCATGTCCCAGGTCCTGTGGAACTTATACTGTGGTGTAACTCAAATTTGCCAGTTTATAAGAGGGCACACCGTTCTAAGTATGGCGACTCGCCTTCCACCTGCTCTGGGTTTTTCAGATTCTTGATTGTATTGTACTTGGGGACCACTTTGTTCAGATTTATCTCGGTAACATCTCTTACAAATGTCACTTACCATCACTGTATTTTTATTTTCAGACATAATGCATCCATTCACAGTGAGGCAGGCCAGGCAGCAGAGTATCTGCTCACACAGTGCTTAAAGTGTTCTTTCAAGAACCTGATGTCATTCTGATACTCATTTCTTTGTCTGAAATTTTTCTTTTCTTTTTCTTTCTCTGTATGCTGTTATCTTTGGTGTTCTGAAATTTTGCAATGATGCTCCTGAGTTTGAATCTTCTATCACTCTTTGGAGACCTGTGTCTTTTAGGTCACAGAATTTTTCTGGTAAAATTTAGTTAATAAATACCTCCTCTGTGTGTATGTGTAGGGGTGTGTGTGTACATGTGTATTTAACTGTTATAATTCTTAATAATAGTCTGATGTTAGTTTTTTTTCTGGTTAGATTCTTGGCAAAGAACTGATTTATTGCAAAAGACCCCAATGCTGTGAAAGATAGAAGGCAGGAGGAGAAGGGAACAATAGAGGATGAGATGGTTGAATGGCATCATCAACTCAATGGACACGAGTTTGAGCAGGTTTCGGGAGTTGGTGATGGACCGGGAAGCCTGGCGTACTGCAGTCAGACGTGACTAAGTGACTGAAGTGAACTGACCGAATTTTTTTTCTCTCATATTTTTATGTCATTGGCTTTGGATTTATTTTCTTGAGGATTGTCAAGACTTTATATTTCAAGCCTTTCACTAAATTTTTAACTCATTTTAATTTAATTTTGGAAGTCATATTGTTCTTTGTTCCATTCTGCTGGTATTTTATCTTGTTTTGTTAGTATATATGAGGGCAAAGTAGTTTGCATAAATAAAAAAACAATAGTAGTAAGGTAATCACTCAGTCGTGTCCAACTCTTTGCAACCCCTTGAACTGTAGCCTGCCAGGTTCCTCTGTCCATGGGATTCTCCAGGCAAGAATACTGGAGTAGGTTGCCCCTCTTTTTTCTAGGGGCCAGGATTAAGGTGAAGTGATTGAGACACTCTCTCTTCTGGTGCCCAATTTAAGGTGACACCAAAAACTCAGGAATCAAAACAAAATAATTTTCCAGTATAATATTTTATCAAAATCAGTATGAAAATGTCTGACTAACAAATATCAACTTTTAAAATACATTGCCAGTAACAGTGATGTACCAAGCCACATTGCAGTCAAAGTCAAGAAGAGACAGCAGTAATACTGATCCTGTCTTTATTTAAAACTGATATTTTATCATGGACTTTTTACATTAATTTTGATTTTTCAAAATATTATCTTATTATTTATCATGAGTAGTTAAGTTTCTTTTAGCTTCTTGTAAAATTAAAGGTTCAAGATAATTATTTCACTTTGTTCATATTTGTCACCCTAGTCCCAGTCCTGAATGAATACAAATGTATAATGACTTTATAATAGAAGTTTCCCATTCACATACCAGTTAATATGGAATATGATACAGCTATGAAAATGAATGACATGCTGATATATCTTACTACATGAATAAACTTTGATAACATTATGATAAGTGAAAGGAATCAGACATAAAGGCTATGTGTTCTGATTCCATTTATATAAAATATCTAGAACAAGCAAATCCATAGAAACAGAAAGTAGTTTAGTGGTTGCCTGGGACTAGGGAGAGGAAGCATGGAGAGTAACTACTTATAGGTATATGGTTCTTTTGAAGGTGATTAGAATGCACAGTGTTAAGTTAGACAGTGGTTATGGTTGCAAAATATTGTGAGTGTACTAAAGGCCATCAATGGCAAATTTTGACTCGAACCCGGGTCTCCCACATTGCAGGCAGACACTTTATCATCTAAGCCACCAGGGAAGCTACTGTAACAGAAAGAGAAAGACAGAAATTGAGAGCGTAAAGAGAAATAAATGGAAATAAGGTTTCATTTCACTTGAAGTCATTAAATACCTGTAAACTACAAGCATATATTGTAGCACACAGAGAAACTACTAAGAAAACCTCAAAATAATATATTCAAAAACAGTATAAATAGTGTTCAGCATAAAAAAATTTAAACAAATCTTCAGTATAAAGAAATGCTCAAATAACCGCACTGTATTTTAATTACTCTGTACCCGTATGACAACCTGAAATAAATTCTAAATATATCAAAAAAGAAATGGGATACATGTTTTTTCTTTGCGAGTTCAGTACACCCCTTCTGAGCTGCTTTTTCATTCCTGGGATTCCAGTGTTATGGGATTCACAGCCAGGTCTTTCTACAAAACTGTGGGTCTTTTGGTTTATACTTAAGATGATATGTCTAAATTAAACCTGTATCCTTAAGTTCAATCATACCTTTGATTCATACCCTTGTATAGCTTTGATGAGACTAATTCTCACTCCTGTCCCTGAGAACCTTACCATTCTAAGTGCACCCTGCTGCTGCTAAGTCGCTTCTGTCGTGTCCAACTCTGTGCGACCCCATAGACAGGAGCCCACCAGGCTCCTCCGTCCCTGGGATTCTCCAGCCAAGAGTACTGGAGTGGGTTGCCATAAGTGCAACCTCGGGATCAGCAGAATCACCATCCCCTGGGAAATTGGTGGAAATGCAAGGTCTTGGGCCCCACTCTAGACTTAATGAATTAGAATCTGTATCTGCGTTTTAACGAAATCCCTAGGCTATTTGCATGTATCTTATAGATTGAGAAGTCTGCCTTAAGGAGATAATTTGTATACATAAGAGATACTACTGTGGGGAAAAGCAAGGTGGCGGGGGAAAGGGAAGCCCATTCATGGATCCATTTCCATGAAATTCTCTTTACCTCTCAAGAACATGTGCCACACGTGGATACCTGATGTGCTTATGATAAAAGGTGAATGGGCCATGGGAAATCATCCACAAGTAGTCCATATGGCCTGTTCAGGAGAAAGCATGATTCTGAGCTGATCCAAGGGAGATAGGCAGGAGTTCAGCTTGTGAAAGCTCCAGACCAAATGGAGATGGGAGTTGTCCATGAGGGCACAGCTGGAAGAAAACATGTTTCCTTAAAAAAAGAAATTCCCAGGTGCACAGGTAAATACACAGAAGATGGGGACTCTGGACTGCATAATGCTGTACTGACAAAAAGAACAAATTAGAAAAGAAAAAAAAAAAAGTTCAGCACCCTTCCCCTGGAGGAAGTGGGAGTTGATGGCTTTTCTGGGAATAAGACAGTATCAGCACTGAAACTTGGACATGAATTTGAGCAAACTCCAGGAGATAGTGGAGGACAGGGAAGCCTGGCCTGGCATGCTGCAGTCTTCAGGGTCTCAATGCATTGGACATGATTTAGCAACTGAACAACAAGGGCTGAACTTATTCCTAGTGTTTGAGAGTAGACACCGTGAATCTAACCCAAGAAGCTCTGTCAGAAAGTGTTAAAGCGCAGGAATGGAGGAAACAGAAGATTCTCTCTAATGATGAGAGTAGCTGAAAGAATGGGAAAGAAAATTAGTGTGGTTAAAATACATTGTTCTGTCCTATCCCTTTCCTATGTGCTTCGAAAGGGCAGAGTAAAATGTATGAAAGTGAGGAAGTTGTTTTTTTTTTAGGGGGAGTATGCTTACAAAACAGTATATATTCACTGTAAAAATTTGGAAACAGCCACTCAAAACAACTAAAAACTATCTGTATATTCCATTACCCAGATTATATTTGAATATGTATCTATTTAGTTCTTTTATCCTAATTTTTATCATTATTTTAAAGACTTTTTTAGGGGGGTAATTGCACTATGCAGGGATGCAAACATGAAAAAGTTAAAGTTCAAACCTTGCAGAACTACATACGATAACAAATTAAAAGCCCTTCTTCACTCTCCCCACCCCCCATCGCCATCTCCAGCCCACTCCCCTAACCAGGACTAGCTATTTTTAAAAGTCCTTTCTAGGTGTGTTTGCCTTCTTAAAGACACACAAAAACATATTGTCTGCAGTAGTTTCTTTGCTACATATGTGGACTCATACATAGTCTTTTCATATTGTTCTGCATCTTGCTTTCATCCTTTGAACCATATGTTTTGAAGAGTGTTTCCATGCTGGCACACAGAGAGCTATCATGCTCATTAAACTGCTGCATAGGGTGCCATCATATGGATACATCCACATAATGACTATTTTATCATTCACCTATTAATGGATTATTTAATTATCCCTTTTTTCAATATTATAATGAATGTGACCATGGCATGCATATGCATGCCTCTGTATACATGTGCCATTATTTGTGAAGGATAATTCCCTAGAAGAATTATTCCTGGTACAGGCTCCACATTTAAGTTTGGGGTAGTTCTTTGCAACTTACCTTCAGGCTAGGACAATAATCCCATCAACAGTGATTAAGAGGATTCATTTCCCATACTCTCCTACTTTTCCTAAAATATTGCCAATCTAGTTGGCCAAAGCCACTATTCTGTTTGTTATGTAATTTGCTTGTTCTCTGTTAGGAATGAGATTGCCCAGACTTTTCTCATACATGTGTGGTCATTTTTAGTTCTGTGAAATACTTTTTTGATCCAATTCCATTTTCTTAATGAGTTGTCTTTTTTGTACATATTTGTAGGACTTTGTTATATATTATAAATCATCTTGTCCAGGTTTTTTACCTTAATATATAGTATTTCTGCAACCTCAAATAGTAGAAATTGATGGAATCACAACTTATTGGAGGTTGGAAGGAACCAGACTTGAAAGGACTTTCATTCACTAGAGTTCAGTAAAGTCAATGAGCTCACGTAGACTAATGGATGCAAAAAGGCTTCTTGACTGGCCGTAAGTACGCATTCTCGTGATGCCCACTGGTGTTCCTGCTATGTATCTGTCAGGTTACTGCTGGGCATGGATTTCTTTCAATGAGATCAAATGCTTTTCTTGTCTAGCACATAGACTTCATGATGGGCTGTTACTGTAAGGGCAGGAAGATAATCCCTTTGTCTGAAAAATGCATTTGTTTTTACCCTATCTCCTTTTTAAAAGTTGATCAGAGAGTATTAACAGAAATTTTTTGAATAAAATAGAATTTTTTAAGAGACAAGGGGAAGAAATTAAAGACCACTGTAGCATTCAGAAATGAGTGCCCAAAGCTTCTATACACAAGCTAAAAATTATTACAAATTGTCTCTAAAAAAACTTCAAGTTACAGTAGAAAGAAGCATAATCAGAGCAAGATTCACATTATCTATCCAAAAAAAGGCATCACTTCCACAAGTAAAGAACAGTTTTTCTTAACACTGAAGGGTCATAAGAAAATACTATGTGATGGGAAGTCTACTATCTTTAACCCAAATTCCTAAGAGAGTCTTGCATTTTCTCTCCATACCAGATAAAGTTGAAACAGCAGAAAAGTTGGGGAAAATAGCTTTTTTTTTTTAAATTATAAATTTATTTATTTTAATTGGAGGCTAATTACTTTACAATATTGTATTGGTTTTGCCATACATCAACATGAATCCACCATGGGTATACACGTGTTCCTCATCCTGAAAACAAAGAGGGCTTCCCAGATACTTCAATGGTAAGGAATCTGCCTGCCAGTGCAGGACACATTCAATCCCTGAACCCAGAAAGATCCCACGTGCCAGGGAGTAGCTAAGCCAGGGCACCACCACGATTGAACCTGTGCTGTAGAGCCTGGATCCCGCAACTAGCGAGCCCATGTGCCAGAAATAGAGAAGCCTGCATGCCCTAGAGCCTATGCTCCACAGCAAGAGAAGCCACTGCAATGAGAAATTTGCGCATCACAACTAGAGAAAAGCCTGTACAGCAATGAAGACCCAGCACAACCAAAAATAAATAATTTTTAAAATAAAGATTATTCTTTTAAAAAATTGAAAAAATAAAGGCATGTTTGAAATTTTCTACAATAAAATGTTAACAGCAAAATAAGCAATGGGCAGATATGTGCAAATTTGCATGTCTCACTTATTGCAGACTGTATCCATGATAGTAGGAATATATAAAATAGATGATTTAAGGAGAAAAGGCATAATTTACAAAAATACTCATTATAGGACTACTTTCAAGGATATTTTCTGCAAACACAGTTAGAATTGAAGTCTGCTTTCAAACATAATTGTGCACTTCTGCTGTTGAGATAGAGGCACACATGCAAAGAAGTTGCCTTGGTACTAGTGGGCAGGAGACACACATGGGAAACCACTGACTGTGGTTTATCCGAAGAAATCAGCAGTGGGGGAAGAAATGAGCATACAATTTCCTTTTCTAAATCTAGTGTGAGCCCTTCTCTGTACTCCCTCTTTGGTGCTGGGTCTCCAAGGCAAACCATTCAATATCACAGTTATCCAAGTCTATGCCCCAACCAGTAATGCTGAAGAAGCTGAAGTTGAACGGTTTTATGAAGACCTACAAGATCTTTTAGAACTAACACCCAAAAAAGATGTCCTTTTCATTATAGGGGACTGGAATGCTAAAGTAGGAAGTCAAGAAACACCTGGAGTCACAGGCAAATTTGGCCGTGGAATGCGGAATGAAGCAGGGCAAAGACTAATAGAGTTTTGCCAAGAAAATGCACTGGTCATAGCAAACACCCTCTTCCAACAACACAAGAGAAGACTCTACACGTGGACATCACCAGATGGTCAACACCGAAATCAGATTGATTATATTCTATGCAGCCAAAGATGGAGAAGCTCTATACAGTCAACAAAAACAAGAAAACTCCAGTACTTTGGCCACCTCATGCGAAGAGTTGACTCATTGGAAAAGACTCTGATGCTGGGAGGGATTGGGGGCAGGAGGAGAAGGGGACGACCGAGGATGAGATGGCTGGATGGCATCACTGACTCGATGGATGTGAGTCTGAGTGATCTCCGAGAGATGGTGATGAACAGGGAGGCCTGGCGTGCTGTGATTCATGGGGTCGCAAAGAGTCGGACACGACTGAGCGACTGAACTGAACTGAACTGAACTGTGCAGGGAGGGGACCGAGCTCACTGGTCAGCTCCCATCATACAAACGAGTGGGCCATGTGTGAAGGGCAGAGCTTTTCAGGTTGAGCACAGCCAGTGAATGATGGAGTGGCACCGTCTTCTTTCTCTTCTTCCACCCATGGGGCCCAATATTGAGCTTTTCTCATCCATCAGGCAGGCCTGGAGTTACTGAAATGAAACACAATGCCCAGGGTACTGGGCTGGGGCCAGCTCAGTGCCAGGAACTGAAGGAATTTTCCTGACATCATGGGTTTAAGATCAAAAACATGGGCGTGGACTTGGAGGGCTGTAGGCTGGTTGGACTTTACGTTTTGCTTTATCTTGAGGTGATGAAGGCCTAACTCAGAAGATCTCAAAGGGAGAAATGCAAACTCTCAAGCCCCACCCCTGACTTACTACATCAAGGATAGGGCCAAGTGACTTGCATGTTAACCAGGCTTCCAGGTGATTCTGACACATACTCAAGCTTGAGCACCTTGTGGAAGGAAAAGTTGCTTTCTTGTAACCCAATCCATTTCACTCAACTTTTTCATGAAGATGGGGGTGAGCTAAAAACAGTGTTACTTAATCTTCTGTTTCAGTTTATCTGGTTCTCATGCATAATAATTCCTCTAGAAGCATGATTTGGGGACTTGTGTTTTCCTGGCAATAATATTATCTAATAGTGATCTTCCCCTGGTTTCCCATAAAATTCATAAATCATCATCTCTAACACAGTTAAGCTGGAGTATTTTTAGCCTAAAGAAGCTAGCCACAGCATAGTTCTAAAAAAATATCTGCAATTTGCATCAGTAAATGGTGTAAAAGCTCATATGTTGCTAAGAAAGAAAAAAGGAAGAAAAGGGCAGAGAACTTTCAAAATAAGATGTTCGATTTATTCAAACTTGTGAAATAGAGAAATCCAGACTGCTGGTTAAGCTTGAAATAGTAACACTGCTCTCATCTAGCAAGGACTAGAGAAAGCATTTCAAAGCATGTTTTACCTATGTACATGAATCACGAGAACACGTGTTTCCAAGGTACCTGAAACTGGAGAGGGCTGAGGTCAAGTTCTCAGTAGACCAGGGCCAATCAAACAATCAAAGACAAAACCATTGTCTTTGATGTTCAAGGGTTTGGCTCCATAGATAAATCTGCAGTGTTAAAGCAAATGCTTCAGAAAGCAGCTATGTAAGCTCCTGTCACAGTGATCCTACCAACTGAAAAAGTGACTGGCTGCCTAAGGATTTTTATAGCTAAAGAGAAAGTGAGTGGTGGATTGAGTCAGGAAGTCACATAAAAGAAAATTCAGCTCGTGATTTATTTATATCTATCATGCAGTTGCCAGAGCTATTAAAATAATGTCAAGGACACAGTGATGAATTTAATAAGATATTAATGGTGGATCTGACAATGGGTTAGTGCCTAAAGTAGTGAAACATCAGGGTAAAGTGCATTATGTGCTCCCTGGTATCGTTAAAGTGACTCCGGGTGCATGGGGAAGCTGTATTGAGACTTCTTTCAGAAGCACTAAATGGCTACTCTTCAACTAAAAGCTCTCCAGCTCTTATCTTGGCGTGATGGATCAGGACTGAAACTTGTGCATCTAAGGGAGAAAAGAGAGAGTGCCCCAACAGATCTTAATAAGATCAGGCACGTTACCTCCAATGCTCACGTATCTTTAACAAAGCCAGGCTTGTTATTAAAACATGAAATACTGTAACCAGGTAGATATTTCACAAAAGGCAAACAAAGCTCCAAATTTAGCTAATTTCTAACTAAGTCTCCAAGTGAATTGGTTTCATTTATTTCCAGCCTTTGCTCAATGCAATCAACAGCTAATTCATTTTTTTTTACTTTTAAAATATTTATTTCTTAAAAGTTAACATGTGCATAATAGGAAACCAAAAAACACAAGAAGCAAAAAACAAACTCATCCATAATCACAAGCAGCTTACCATTTCATGTGTCCTTCTAGATCTCATTTGTGTATTTACACAACTAAGCCTTCATTTTTATGTAATTAAGATCATACAGTTGTGTATCATGTTTTTTCACACTTTTTAAAAAAGTCACTTTTGAGATCTAAGTTACCTAAAATACAGTTCAACTCTCAGGGATTTCTTTAAATGTATTTTCACTTTTTTAATTCTTTTGCCCTGAGCTATGAGAAAAAAAAAACAAATAGAGGTTTTAAAAGTTATCTCAAAACACAGCTTCCTCAAGTCACCTTTTGATAACTGCATTTGGAGAGTTCTCAGAGTGCATTTGATAGGCTCGTTCTCTGTAGTCATGAAATTAAATAAGTAATTATCAAGTTTCTGTTTTGCTTTGTGCTCTGTACACAGAAAAGTGTCATGACATCAGGAAAGAGAAATGAGGGAGAAGAGAGAGCAGAGAGGGGAGTGAGAGAAGTGAAAGAGATTAAAATCGAGAGGAAAAGAGAAGAGAATAGGATGAAGGCAAGGAGAGAAGAAAGGCAGAAAGACAGACTGATTTACACAACTATTTCAAAAGGAAATAAGAAATCTAAACATTTCATAATTTTTCATCTCGTTAACTTAAACCACCAATCAGTCAACTTTTAACTTATGTTGATTGTAAAGTCAAAATGAATAAAATACATCTACTTCTGAGCTTAGACCCTAAATCTTGAATTCAGGCTCATGCTACAGCTCACATGGAGCTCAAAGTGACTTGTGGCTAAGCCATGTATTTCCAAAGTTAGCTGATAAACATCGGTGGCATGTCAAAGATGCCACCAGACACAGTGCTTTTTATTGGTTTCATCACTCTACTTGAAAGGGGCTTGAAATGAAAGCAATCTTGTTAAAAGTTTTTAATTATGATGAAGGGCTTGCATTTGGCAATATACAGTTGATTTGCATTATTCACAGTAATTATGCTCTATAAATTTGCCTCAGATATGCAATTAGCTAATATTGAGCCATTACTTCTAAGGAAATCATAGAGTTAAGTTCCTGCAAGCCTATGGTTACATTTTGATCAACCGATCAATACCTGATCTTGTTTTATGTTTCTCTATTTAAAGCATCTTACACAATGTGTGTGTGTGTGTGTGTGTGTGTGTGTGTGTGCGTGTGTGTGTGTTTCATTAAAACTGAAATTTTGGTCAGCAGCAACATAACTCATCCTTAAGTGGAGTTATCTATAACACATACTTTCTCCATAAGGCACATCACACACTTCTTATGTTAGACAACACTGCAGCTCTATGTTTGGAAGCCATTTTAAAGAGTGAAAACACCAATAAGAAGCACAAAAATGCAAAACAAAACAAAACTGCAAAAAGAACATGTGTTTACAGTATAAGACCTGAAACAAGAAGGCAATGTCACCCTGTCCAAGCTCGGTTAGGAATGTGCTTTGTTGGGTGATTTAAATTTTTCACTGCTCTGCTCATGTCTGCAAATGACTACTCTAGGAGTATTGATTTTAGAATTACAGGTAAATGTTAACCAGCAGGCAAATTTGCAAATAGAGAATCTGCAAATAATGAGAATCAGCTGTATTTGGTCTTTCTTTTAATTTTACCCACAACCTTTCAACTTTTGGGCTTCCCTGTGGCTCAGCTGGTAAAGAATCCTGTAATATGGGAGACCTGGGTTTGATCCCTGGGTAGGCAAGATCCCCTGGAGAAGGGAACAGCTACACACTCCAGTATTCTGGCTGGAGAATTCCATGGACCGTGTAGTCCATGGGGTAGCAAAGAGTCGGACACGCCTGAGTGACTTTCAACTTTTATTATGCCTTCACTGTTTGACTCTGGTAAGTCTACTTGTTGGTCTGTTTCTTGAACTGTAAAAGGAGACTATTTTTCTTGTCTCTTCTAGATATCTAGAACTATGTAAGTTCTTGCCTTTATCTTAAGTAAAATAAAAATAAAGTAAGTGTAGAGGAGACTGCATTATTGAAAATTTAAAAGAAATAAAAAGCTACAAAACTTGAAAGATAGATTATAAACGGAATTGGTGTTATTGGTGTTGCAGTTTACAACGCCGTCACAAACTTTACCTCACTTAATCCTCATTGCCACCAATTTTTGTTCGTGGTCACGCTGAGCAGCTTGTGGGATCTCAGCTCCATGAACAGAGACTGAACCTCGGCCGTAGCACTGAAACTGCCAAGTCCTAACCACTGGAACATCAAGGGAATTCCTATGACCACTTTGTACTGAATGTTTTATAAGGGTTCCAAGAGGCTAAAGATGCATCCATGGTCAGACATCTAACAAGTCATAGACTAACACTTCAACCTTGGTCTTTAGGTTACTAATTCTCTCCACCTTCCTTGAACAGAGTGAAAATAAGAGGCATGGCCATTCATAAATTTTTCTTTAAAATATGCACAGTACTATTTCTTACACTTGCAAAGCCCATACTAGATGTTTCCCACAATCTTTGAGTTCCAAAACATCAACCCACAGGGCTACATGAAGGTTGTTCTCACAGTCAAAGTGTGAGGAAGTGTAGAGAGTCATTGAGGAAAATGTAAGGAAATGTATTTAGGGCGAAACAATTCTTGTTCTGGAATAAAATGAATTGCCTTAGCTTGTCAGGAACAACTTAGGACAAGCCTTCTAGAATCATTCAAAACTGTATTCTGACACTATCAGGCCTCAAAAGTGGGGAGTTAAATGGTGAATGAGACACACTGGAAACCAATGTCTCTGACTAAAGCGGGCAGTTGAGGAGCTCCAGTTGCTACATCTGATTTTCCAAGAAAAGTTGGAAAGTCTTGTTTCTGTGTGAAATCTCCACGGCAGAGACAACTGATGCTCATCCCAAATCCATGAGCTCCCCAATATTTTCCAGCCTCTGCTGCAGTCCAGTTGAAGCCATATGACCAGGTCTATCTGATGGTCTATGAATCACTGGTATCTTTACAGGTCTCTGTCTCTCTCTCTTTCTCCTATTTGTCCATCTCTCAAGGAAGATGGCTTGCTTGTATCTCAGACTCCTATTATTCTTGATCCAGTCCAGGAAGATCCAGATGCCTTTACATTAAAGATATCACACTTTTTTTTTTTTCCTTCTGAAATTTGGATTGGCCATTAGAATACATGGCAAATAGGGAGAAGTGTGCCTCAGTATCCATTCTTGCCCTCTTCTATGCTTATTTGGTACTAGACTTTAGTCATCCACATAAAGGTTTAGCATAAAGCCTAATTTTTATGCTATCCTTATTGCTATGTGTGGGTCTATGACTGAGCCATTTGGGGGTGTGTGTGCTGTCTGGCCTCACTATTGTTCATCCTTCCAGCTGGAAGCAGATATCAGAAAGAACCACATTGAACCATGTAGAGGAGCTAGAGTGCCTCCCTGGCACTGCAGAACTACCACATCAGTCTTGGACTGCTTTTATTTGGGTTGAGAAAAATTAAACTTTTGATTTGTATAAGCTATTCTTATCCTGGGTCTTTGTTACAGCAGTCACCCTGTATCCTAGATAATCTAAATCCTATCAAAACTCTTGAAAAGTCGAGTTAATATGGCATGACCAAGTCATGAAGAGACGAACAGAGATCATTCTGTCATTTTTGAGATTGCATCCAAGTACTGCATTTCGGACTCTTTTGTTGACCATGATGGCTACTCCATTTCTTCTGAGGGATTCCTGCCCACAGTAGTAGATATAATGGTCATCTGAGTTAAATTCACCCATTCCAGTCCATTTTAGTTCGCTGATTCCTAGAATGTCGACGTTCACCCTTGT
>SJYT01075332.1:203208-281459 GCA_006410635.1 Cephalophus harveyi
GTGTGGAGATTCCTTAAAAAACTGCAAATAGATCTGCCTTATGACCCAGCAATCCCACTGCTGGGCATACACACCGAGGAAACCAGAATTGAAAGAGACACATGTACCCCAATGTTCATTGCAGCACTGTTTATAATAGCCAGAACATGGAAACAACCTAGATGTCCATCAGCCGATGAATGGATAAGAAAGCTGTGGTACATATACACAATGGAGTATTACTCAGCCATTAAAAAGAATTCATTTGAATCAGTTCTAATGAGATGGATGAAATTGGAACCTATTATACAGAGTGAAGTAAGCCAGAAAGAAAAACACCAATATAGTATACTGACACATATATATGGAATATAGAAAGATGGCAGTGATGACCCTGTATGTGAGACAGCAAAAGAGACACAAATGTATAGAAAGGACTTTTGGACTCTATGGGAGAGGAAGAGGGTAGGATGATTTGGGAGAATGGCATTGAAACATGTAAACTAACATGTAAGAACGAAGCACAAGCCTATGTTCGGTACAGGATACAGGATGCTTGGAGCTGGTGCACAGGGATGAGTCAGAGAGATGATGTGGGGTGGGAGGTGGGAGGGGGATTCGGGATTGGGAGCTAATATACACTCATGGTGGATTCATGTCAATGTATGGCAAAACCAATACGGTATTGTAAAGTAAAATAAAGTAAAATAAAATTAAAAAAAAAAAAAAAGAAACAACACAGAATTTCATTTGGCCACTCTCTAAGAGTGTCTAGAAGTCTGAGATAATTAATATCTCTGAGTCTCGTTTCCTTTGCTTCAAATCTGAGCAGGAATCATACATCATTGGGTTCTTGTAAAGGTTAAGGGAGCCAATGTATATAAAGTTCTTGGCACTTAATAAGTACTCAACAAATGACTTGCTGTTTTTGAAGAGTCAGACACCTTAAGGAAGCAGGGGAAGAGGGTGGGCGTGGCTCCTTCTGCCTGCCTTGCTCGCAGCCTGGGTGAACTGTGAGTGCCACCAAGAAGCCACAGGCAGCCAGGGAGAAGCCGGTTTGTCCCATGAATTCCTAATCACATCCTGTTGTTCACTGCTCTGCTCTGAACAGAAAACCTCATCCCATGGCTGACCTGCTACACTGGGCTTCTTCATCCAATTTAACCATGACCTTGCTCTCTTTGCCTAAGTGGAGCAGAGGCTCCTTCTCTGCCTTGGACTGCAGGTGTTGATGGGCAAGAAGCACCATTTGAGGAAATATGGGCTGTCAACCCTTCAAACTGAGTCAATGCCAACAGTCCCAACACACTGCAGAGTGCCAGAGTCCACTGCAAAGTTCTGAATCCAGCTGCACATTCCAGATGTGCACTCTGACTGGATGCCAAGCTGTTCCAAAGGCTCGAGGAGTGCCTGGGGCCAAAGCTGGGGATGCCGTTTCAGGGAGCTGGGGAAATGGAGCATGAATCCCATCATTAAAAAAAATGCTTCTCTTTTGGTTTCCTGCCTGGCCAATGACACCACCTCACTAGCGTAGCACCTGCCCTCCAGAGTAACTCACCCATCTTGGAGTTGGTCTGGACAGCCAGGCTGGCCTTCATATGGACAGTCAGCGGCCACCTTGACAATGAGAGTCTATGTGCCCTGGGAAGGACTCTTACTTCATAATCTTCCCTTGGCAGCCATATTGCCTGAAACTGAACGACAGAGCTTATGGCTTCTTGTTTGAAGCCACACCAAACACACACCTTTCCCTCACCTCCCTGGCAGGATATTCCCCATCTCTCTACAAAACCTCAGTCACGGTCCTGTCTTAGCAAGCTGGAACTGGAGTGTTGATTCACATGCTTTCAGCCTTGGGGATCAGGTTCTGTTATGACCACAGTGAATCTCAGCTTCTGGTAATCTTTTCTGGGGATTCAACTTCCAAGCACAACCATTCTGGGTTCTAACACAAACCGGAAAGTGACCTTAGGAATAGGGTCAGGGCATGGGGAGGATGTCTGCTAGTGAAAATAGACAAACATCCAAGACAGACTAGGAAAATCCAGGGAGAGGTGCATAGACAATAAAGGAGGAGACGTTACCAGTATAAGGGACAGAGTCAGACTTCATTTTAGTTTATTTCAACCCCAAAGGAGTTTCTCCTCTGCCGAGTAAGGAAGGAAGAACTCAGCAGAGGGAATGAAGTAAAGAGAAGCAGCTCAGAGCAGAGGAATCTCACCAGCATGTTCCTTCAGGAGCAGCGCTGACGTGTGCCTTTCCCAGACTCTGTCGTGCCCATAAAACCAGAGGCGCGGCCGTTTCATTAGGAAAACAGAAGCAGGCAGCCTGGGTTACGCAAGCTTCTGTGCCTTGTCTGCACGAGGGTGTTTTGTTTCATGTGGCAGTTCAGTATTAAGGGACAAAAATCTAATTTTAAGTAAATAATGATGTTTATTGTGTTTTTAATTAACAATCAACTGGATCGCAAGTCCAGCTCTCACCAAAGAAAAGCACAAGGAAAATAAAATCCTCAGAGGAAAAAAATCGATAGAAACTATGGGCACCGAGTCCCGGGGTCAGTTCCTATTTTCCCAAAGCACACAAAATATGTGGATTCTCTGAGTTCAACGCATTTGGCTATCACTGTGTATCCAGAGTGGCTCTCTTTCTGAAGTTTCTTCTGCATGTAGGCAGACACACTGATGCTTGCTCTGTTTCCTGATGTTCTTTTTGGGTAATGTCAAGGGTCTCGTGAAATCTCAGTGCAAGTTCTTTATACACAGTGTTAGTCGTTCAGTCATGTCCGACTCTTTGTGACCCCAAACACTGTAGCCCACCAGGCTCCTCTGTCTATGGAATTCTCCTGCACTGCAGACAGATTCTTTACCATCTGAGTCACCAGGGAACAGGTATGGTGTAAAAAAATATTACAGGGAGCAAACGTTCCTACCAAGCTCTTAGCCAGCACAAACCACTTTGGAGTAAGCTGGGTTCAAAGAAAGATTAGGAGGGAGCCTCAAGCTCCATGAGGAGTGGGGTGGGGGGCTGTGGAGGTGGGATTGTCTTATTTACTGCTGGCTTCTGTCCTATAAATTTCCAGCCTCACAGCCTCCCACATGAGCAGTACTTCGACTGTGTGGAGTCTGCCTGCACAGTGCCTCATTCCCATCATTTCCAAGAGCTCTTCCCGGTAGTGCAACTCTCCCTCAATATATATGTAAGATGTGTCCCCATCATCATCAACTGCCTAGAATGCTGTGAGCAGGACAGTGGGAGATTGGCTCACTGGAGTGATCACAAAGCGTAGCAAGAACTTCCTTCCATTCAGTTCCACATCAGGGGTCAGTGAAGCGGCCAGACTGCACACATACAATGTTTATAGACTGTCATATGCACCAGTAAGGGCTTCCCAGAGGCTCAGCAGTAAAGAATCTGCCTACAATATGGGAGCTTAAGGAGATATGGGTTTGATCCCTGAGTCAGGAAGATCTCCTGGAGGAGGGCACGGCAACCCACTCCAGTATTCTTGCCTGGAGAATCCCATGGACAGAGGAGCCTGGCAGGCTACAGTCCATAGGGTCGCAAAGAGTCAGACACGACTGAAGTGACTTAGCACTGCATGGCAAGAGCCAGTAAATACATTCGAGATTGTACCACATGATGTGTCCATTTCTAAAATGTCCTCCTTCCTAAGGACATTCATTAATAATTGGAATTTGATTGACATGCTGTTGACAGATGAGTTACCTGCCATGAAAAAGATAAAGTAGAAAGACCATTGCCTTCAACTGTTACCCTGAAAGATGACCTCAGTTTGGGCAGGGATCCACCTGCAAATAGTAGAACCATCAGCCTCTGGGGAGCTCTTAAATGCCCTTTATAAATAAATAGGTTTAAAATTCAAAGCCAAGTTTCAAAAGAAACAAAGGTTCTCCCAGGCTCCAGATGCTGCTTACAAATAAGACAGTGGACCCTACAGAAAAGCAAGAGAGAGATGGTATCCTTCTTTTTGTACTGAATGAAATGTCCATGACTGCCAGGCAATCTGGAGGAAATTTCAAGGCCAAGGTCACTGTGAAGTCCTGGAACAGTCAATCAAAAGACTTAAAATTGGAGTATTAGACTGAAATGTTTTTGAATCCTAATGCTTCATAAATGATGTCACTCATTCAAATTGCCTTTTCCTCATCTATAAAGTGATTCTAATAATATACATATAAAAGATATTATCAGAGAAAATGAGTTTTTTAATGTCCTTAGTCTAGTGACTGTTAAGAGCTTGTACTCAACACATCTTAAATGTCTGTCCTCTCTTCTCCCCACCCTTCCATCAACCACTGGCCACTTAGTGCCCAACTGTAGGTAGTCTCAGTGACAGCCTTCAACTTTTGTGACAAAGACACTGTGTGACAGAATATGAAAATTTAAAAATAGATTCAGCCCCTAATCTTTAAGAACTTGTAATTTTATAAGGAAGGTAAAGTACATACACTAACATACACTGATGCAGAACACAATTAGGTGATTTGTGTTATGGGAAGTTCAGTTGAGTTCCAATCCCTTGGATATGGAGACAGAGGATAGCTGACAAACATATAAGCTGGGTAAATTAAACTCAATAATAGAAGTTGAAATGTTTACTAAAAACACACACAGGCATAGTTGGTCACATCTATGTAACATCTGCCTGGGAAACCTGATACTCGGGAAAACACATTTTGCTTTTCATGTACACTCAGTTTTGGCGCTTAAGCAAGAGAAAGAGGATTAAACTCAGGCACTTTAGCACTCAGTTAAATGACAGGGTGTAAATGAAGCTTGGAAACAGCTCACTTAGGGGTCTGTTGCTGTTGTTATTGTATATCATGTCTTTCCCACAATAAGGGACAATTATATATGGGCAGAGAGGGGAAGTACTCAGTTTAAGAGAATATCAAGAATCTTTCTATCACACACACACACACACACACACACACACACACTTTTGCCCTAAAAGTATCCTACTTGTTTTAAACCACTGTCAACATGATTGGATTGGTCCATTTGGAACAAGAACTTGCTGCTGCTTCAAGTCTACCTGTTCCAGAGCTAATAAAGAGCAAAGCCTTCTGGTTCTGGGTTTCTTCTCAAAGGATTGAAGTGGGTGAAAATTCATTTAGGCTGGGGCAATCGTAGTTCTGAAAGCAATTTAAAAGTGCATTAAAGATGTGATTCTAATGGCTGCTCTCCTCAAATAAACTTCTGATACTCTAGCATACATCCCCAAAAAGAGAGCTTGACTACCAGTTGGCATTGACTATGTACTGAAATGATACTCAATCCAAGGAAATACAAATTTTAACCTTTTGTGGTCAACTATGTTCATAATCTCAAAAAATGACCTTGGAAAACAAAAATAACATAAATTTTGTCACTCTATACTTAGTTTTCTTATTATGTTTGGTTTTGTCTTAAAATTTCAAATTAAGCAAATAATGTTAGGTATCAAAACATATTTATTTTAGACATTTTGAAAAATACAGAAATGGACAAATAGCTAGATGGGGAAAACTGCAAGTACACAAAGAAAGCACAGTTGACATTTTGCATACTTCCATACATTTGCTATACACGTTTTTGTGTAATTAAGACAATACTTTAAATTTACTTTTTGATGCTATTTTAAACACTTAGTAAAATAGCATAGGCATTTCTCCAGGTTATTGAAACATTGTTATGTATTTGAAAGCAGTACAGACTCTTGATTAAAATAAAAGGGTGAACTTAGAAGGAGTTAATTACCCTTCCTAGTTGCAATAGCAGCGATTGCCACAGGAAGTTCAAGGCAAATCTCAGGACAGATCTAGAATCCCACCTATAGTCTTAGAGAAAGAAGACCCTTTCCAAACTGTCCTTTCTCAGAGAAAGAGCAGTATGTGTTGAAAGAAACCACATTGGAGCTCATTAAACTGGACTATTACAACCAGCTTATGGAAAAAGAAGGACTTCAAATTATCAAATCCAAGTTCAATTTCTTTATTTTATAAACAAAGACAAACTGAACCCATAAATGATAGTGTCTTATACAAGCCCCATAGAGTGGAAGTTTATGGAAGACCAAAGGGCCGAAGACATTGATTCCAATCTCCTTTCCTCTGCATCTCCTTACCTTGTACTCACCTTCTCCTACATCCCACATTAGTACAGAAGAAGCATTCACCACTTGTTATACTCACTTCCCAGAGAGATGAGGCCCAGGTAGTTAATAACTACAGAAACATTTTGAAATCTATAAAATGACCCAAAAGGGTAAAGCTTTATTAATGATGTTGATGTGATGTTGATATGATGATCATTGTTTCCTGGCTACTTAAGATGGGGATCCATACAACCACCTTCACCTCATTTATTTATTCATTCAACAATAGTATTAAGTATGTCAGGCACTGCTTCTAACCATGGATATGGCAGAGAACAAACAGATAACACACTTCAGGAGATAGCATTCTAGGGGAGAGAAGAGTAATGAATAATGAAGTTATAGAGTATAATAGTTAATGATAAGTGGTAAGGAGGAAAAAATAGGCAAAAGTAAAATATGCAATGTTCTGGGAATGGGGTTAAATGTTAGACGTTGCGACCAAGGAAGGAAATCTTGTGCACAAATGAGAAAAAGTCTTTCTGAGGGGAGGAAACATATTCCTGGAGGCATGAATGCGCATATGGTTTTGAGACACAGGGAGGAGGCTGATGAGACTGGAGGCTAGTGAGCAAAGGAGGAGCAGGTGGGGTGAATGAAGACATGGCAGGAACCAGATGACGTGGAGTCATAGCGTTAGTTGCTCAGTCAAGTCTGACTTTTTGCGGCCCCATGGACTGTAGCCTGCCAGACTCCTCTATCCATGGAAATCCTCCAGGAAAGAATACTGGAATAGGCAGCCATTTCCTTCTCCAGGGGATCTTCCCAACCCAGGGTTTGAACCTGAATCTCCCTCATAGAAGGCGGATTCTTTCCTGTCTGACCCACCAAGGAAGCTCAGGGCTTCTGAGCAGAGGAGTGATGGTGTTTCCTGTCTTCAGTTTTAAGCAGCATCTCTCTGAATTTAAGCAGTCATCTCTGCAGAGAATAGACTCAAGGGAAGTAAGAGTTAACTCAGCAGGCCTGGGTTGCTCAAATCCTGCATATTCAACAGAGATCTGGCTTCAAAAAAAAGATGCTTTTGTGGGGCTCCTGGGAGATTACTTCTGAGCCCTTGGAATACTCTGTTTAATAAGAGTTTTGTTGTTCATGAGGGTTTAGGGCAGGCTATACTAGTTTCAGCAGATAAGAGGACTGCAGTCTGAGTAGCTGGGATCACTCACCCAGATGCTGCATATGTACATGACTGACCCACAATAAAAGCCTGAACACAAGGTTTTCCTAGTTGAAACAACTGACAAATATAGTCACACATCATTGTTGAAAGGATATTCAATGCATCCTGTCCAACTCCCCCAGGAGGACACACCTGGAAGCTTGTGCCTGGTTTCTCCTGGAATCTACCCATGTGACTTTTCCTGATTTCCAACTGCCTGCCTTTATTATAATAAACTGTACCATGAACAAAACAACTTTTGTGAGTCCTGTCTGTCCTGGCAAATCACTGAGCCTGAGAGTGGTCTTGGGGCCCCCCACACACGGTGGGAGGCAGTTGAAAGTAGATAGGAGGGGGATGCATGAATCCATGTGTGAAATAGTGGTGGTTTATCCACCATGATTTTGTCTCAGCAGAGTCCTGGTGGTTTCTGTTCAATTTTGGGAAGATTATTGGTAGGGAAAATATATCTTTCATTAATGGCAATTGACATTACCCAGTATCTCTTTATTAAAAGGTAATTCTGGTCTAATCTGTCAGTGAATACTTTCTACTTTTCCTCCGGGGAAGAAGTTCTTGAGAAACTTGGTAACTCTAAGTGCCAAGAAAAAATACCAAGATTTCTTGTTTCTCTGTGAATTAGCAGGTCTGCATCCGTCAGCAGGTACAATTGTAATTGGAGGAGCTCAGGAATAAGAACAGCTTTGTGCCACTCGGAACCATCCCTGATTTCCATCTTTCCCACATGGTCATTAGTCACCCCATCATTATTCCAAATGAGTGGATGAGACAATGACCTTGGGAGGATCATTGTAGAAGATGGGAGAATATGAGAAAAGAGATTCATAAGCTTCTACTTGAGTGAGGAAAAAAGAAGATTTTTTCTTTTCTAATTCTGTGGTCATTGGACCAATTAGGTTACGGACCTAATTCTAGGTCATTGTATTTATTGTAATTCTTAACCTAAAATATGTATACCATCAATGGGATATGTTAATAAATTGTGTCAATAGGTGTTTGTGATAAAACAAAATAGGTGTTTTTGAATAAAACCTAAGCCTTTCTACAAAGTTAATGTTCTACTGTAGGACTTTGGGGTGAGGAAGGAAGGGCGTAGTATGCTTCACACAGCTGTGAAGCTTTGGAGAATTTAAGGGTCTGGTGGCTCAGAGGTTAAAGCGTTTGCCTCCAATGCGGGAGACCCGGGTTCGATCCCTGGGTCGGGAAGATCCCCTGGAGAAGGAAATGGCAATCCACTCCAGTATTCTTGCTCGGAGAATCCCATGGACGGAGAAGCCTAGTAGGTTACAGTCCACGGGGTCGCAAAGAGTCGGACACGACTGAGCGACTTCACCTTCACCTTATAGACAGGAGAGTAAACTTTTTCTCTAAAGAGTTCAGTTTATGTTTGGGAAACAGAAAGCAGAAATGAAGCTATTGGGAGCAATCTACTTCCTAGGTTCTTCAACTGCTTGGATTATGATCTTTGATTACCCAAAAAGCAAGAGAGTAGGACCAGAAGAAGCTATCCTAGGCAACTCATTGCATGTGTACAGGAAGAGGCATGAACCTAGAAATCAGCCAAGCCTTGGATTAAATCCCATCTCTACCACTTACCAGGAGTGTGACCTCAGGCAAGTTAATTAGCATCTTAGAACCTCCCATTCTTTCCTTATTAAATGTGGATTGTGTTACCTGCCTTCAAGCATCAGTGTATAAGATTTAAATTATATATTTAATATATAATAATATATTGCAGGCAGATTCTTTACCAGCTGAGTCACAAGAGAGCTTGGCTTCTGATAAATTGCCTATGGTGAGAATTGGCTGATAGAATCTTTGGATAGTGCTATTTAAAATTCAAGGTGAAGATTTTGCCCTTCTCTTATTAATAGTTCAAATTTTCTGTAAATTTCACTAGATACAAAAGACTTAGTGGTACTCTGAGGGAAGGAAGGTTTTGGAGTGATTTCCAGTGTGAGGTAAAGGAAACCAGAAAGACAAAACCTAAAGCCTGCTGCCAAACTGGATGCTGTGTGGACTTATCAAGAAATCGAGAGCTCCCTAGAAATCTTCTGGGATACAGGGAGGAGTCCCTCCCAGACTGTGGGATGGGGGCCTGGGTTGTCTTACTGAGTCACACTAAGATCAAGGGCCCCAGAAGTTTGAAAGATTTGGATTGCAAATTCTGGGGTTTTCTGAACAGAGCATTTTGTTTTCATAAGCACTTGGTAACTTGGTAAAAATAATACAATCACTTGCAAAAGCTTTTACTCTGCATCTGCCTGTGTGAGTGAATGAGTTATACCTGCTCTCAACACTGATGGGTATACTGTGATAACCCAGGGGCTTTACAGCTCAGAGGGCAAACTAGATCAGTGCCCTAGGGTCTCTTTGGGGATTCTGAGGGCTGAAGTAAGGAGAGTAAGTATTTCATGCACAGGCTAAAGGGCAGGTCTTCCCTGCTTATTTGCAAACAGCTTGATGAGAGGTTTAAAAAGCAGTGACTGCAAAGTCCATTAGCAGAGTCTACAGACTCTTGAAACCTTCCCATGCCCAAGCCACTGAATTCTATTTCTGGATTTGCTTTCAACTCCAAGTAAAAATTTTTAACCCAGGCATTCTTGACCTGTCCCTGAATTTCCCACATCAGAATCCAGGCAAGTGTCTCAAATAGAAATGTCAGTTAATCAGTGGAAAACTTTCCAGGCAGAAGATAAGGTTTGGCGGTTTTAGAACATGTGAAAGAGGCGCTGTGAAGAGTTTGCATAGCTGATGCTGAAGCAGAATAGAGGTTCGCCCATCACAGATTCCATATTTGGCAGCTGGAATCAAGTTGTAGTGCCTTTGTCTTTCAGAGTCCCTTAAGATATGCACTCCTCAAATGACGGAAAATGTGCACTCACTTGTTAAAGGTAAAATAGGAAAAGATTCTTTACTTCGTGAGTTCCCGTCTGAAACTTCGCTGGCACATGTATGATATAAGGTGTCAGGAATATTTTTGAATTTTACATTGGCTCTTTCTCATCACTAACATACAAACTGCTGTGAAGGAAATACCATATTTTGTTCAAACGTCATAGCCTTCTGTTTCAGGAAAAAAAATTTAGAAGGCTATAAACCAAGCAACAGTTTCTATTTGGGTCTTTTTGGCAGAAAAATAAAGGGGAAAGGAGCAGGGAAATATATATTTGTTAGCCTGGACTGAGGCAGAGGAAGGATCCTTTAATAAAATGCATATACTACTAAATCCTGCCTGGAAACAAAGAATGATATAAACAAGCCATGGCTTACAGTTTCAAAATCCAGTAAATTATATTTATGGTTGTGCATTTGTCAAGATAAGTAGCTAATGGTAATCCAATAAGCAGATAAGAGTAATAAGAAACACTGATGCAGGGCAGAAGTCAGTCTCAATGATGGGGATGCCCTTTCGTATGTGTGGTCTTGAAAGACCTCATGAAATGTTTTCAAATGGGGATGATCGTCAGGTCGGGGGTGGGCAGCTGGCAGAAAGTGGGCAAGAAAGGTCATTTTTGCTTGTAGCCTTTCAATAATGACAGAGCACTTACCATTTTCTAGTTTTATCATAGATGAAGGGATACATAAGATGTAATCTACAGCAATACAGAGAAGAGATTTATTTCTGCCTTGAAGAGACTTTTAGAAAAGAAAAACTAGGGCAAGAACCAGCATTTTTTAGAAGAATACTGTACCTAGATAGCAGAATAAGCACAAAATACATTTTCAGACTCTAGACTAAAATAGAAATCCTAGCAATTGTCAACCTCCTAAAATTTGCCCAGGACTAATTCTAACAGACTACTTTAGATCGGCATCTGTTGTGTTGTGGCTCACAGGAATAGATTCAGCTCTAAACTCCGTGGTGTCTGAGGTGCTCTGTTCTCCAGGTGGCCTTCTAATCTGTCTCTGGCAGAGTTTTACGGATGTAGCAAGACGTGGAGGAATGGGTCACTGTGAAAGCAACTCTCAATAGTCCAGTCATTTAGTTACAAACCAGATATGAGTGTGAACAATCCCACTGTAGGAAGTGAAGAACCTTTCTTCAAGCTAAGTCTGATCTTTGCCATTATGTCGAGCCAGTGGGTAAGCAACAGATATATTCATGTCTTCATGTCTGGGCTTCCAGCCGAAACATGCAGTCCCATCAGGGAAAGCATCACTGCCCATATTTGACATAAAGAGTCTGACTTCACAGCAAGACCAAGGCAGGGCCAACCACACTTCCTGCCTGAGCCCTTGTTGCCCATCTGTGCATGAGGGCTTGGAGCTTCAGGTTCTCAAAGACCAATAAGGGAGGTGCAAGCAGAGCACTTTCTCAAAGGCTTCCAGAATGTTCCTATTCCACAGTAACCAGTGGAAATCTCTAGTTTCTCAATTTTATCTTGCAAAGATTGAGTTATTCTTCCAGAAAATTCTAAAGGTATGCAGGCTAAAAGTTTCCAATTGAGTTGATTTAGTTTAGTTGTCAGACACCATTCAGGGCAAGTGGAAACACATAGGGTTTGCTATGAAGCTAACCTGGGTTCAAATTCTTGCTCAGTCACCATGATTGATAGATTTTTCATCTATGAAAAATGATACTTACAGTGCAAGGTGGTTACAGTGATTAGAAATCATGTGTGGAAAACACTTGGCATATAGAACACAGTTTTTTAACAGTAGCTATCATTGCTGCTAAGTCGCTTCAGTCGTGTCCGACTCTGTGCGACCACATAGATGGCAGCCACAAGGCTCCCCTGTCCCTGGAATTCTCCAGGCAAGAACACTGGAGTGGGTTGCCGTTTCCTTCTCCAATGCATGAAAGTGAAAAGTGAAAGTGAAGTCGTGTCTGACCCTCAGCGACCCCATGGACTGCAGCCTTCCAGGCTCCTCCATCCATGGGATTCTTCAGGCAAGAGTACTGGAGTGGGGTGCCATTGCCTTCTCCAGTAGCTATCATTAAGCTCTATCATAAGCTCTATCATTAAGCTCTGCATTAAGCTCAGACTGAAATTACTGAAGTAGATGACAATTATCCTACACCTAAACTTTTCTTACTTGGGTTTCTCTTACCTTGGGTGTGGGGTATCTCTTCAAGGCTGCTTCAGCAAAGCACAGCCGCTGTTCCTTACCTTGGACGAGGGGTATCTCCTTACCGCCGCTGTTCCTGACCTTCAACGTGGGATAGATCCTCTAGGCCCTCCTGCGCCTGCACAGCCACTGATCCTTGGGTTGCTCCTCCCGGCCTACCAGACCACCTAACCTGTCTCTTTAAAAATCTGTATGCAGGTCAGGAAGCAACACTTAGAACTGGACATGGAACAACAGACTGGTTCCAAATAGGAAAAGGAGTACGTCAAGGCTGTATATTGTCACCCTGCTTATTTAACTTATATAATGCGAAGAGTTGACTCATTGGAAAAGAGTCTGATGCTGGGAGGGATTGGGGGCAGGAGGAGAAGGGGACGACCGAGGATGAGATGGCTGGATGGCATCACTGACTCGAAGGATGTGAGTCTGAGTGATCTCCGAGAGATGGTGATGAACAGGGAGGCCTGGCGTGCTGCGATTCATGGGGTCGCAAAGAGTCGGACACGACTGAGTGACTGAACTGAACTGAACAGTTTACAAAGCATTTTCAGTTATTATCTCATGTAATTCTCACACCTATTGGAAAGTTTGATTTTATGATAACATCCACTTTAGAAATAAGGGAACTGAGAGTTAGAATAAGGAAACTGCTTACGGTGATGAGTACATTGGCAAATATGGCTTTCAATGATGTCAGGTTGGCCAGAGCGGTGATCAAGTTCATGCGCACACTCATTCTTTTATTAAACAAACACTTATTGAATCCCTGCAGGCCCTGGGCCAGATGCTGAGAATACAACAGTAAGAAAAAACTCAGAGCTCCTGCCTTCAAGGATTTTATGTTACTACAGGGAACACAGGCATTAAACAACTACATTAGAAAATGAACAACCTGATTTAAAGATGGCAAGAGCTGAACAGACACTTTACCAAAGACGACAAACATATGGCATGTAAGTATAAGAAAAGGTGCTCAACAGCATATATCATCAGGGAATTACAAATTAAAACAATGAGCTACCACTACCCATTCATTACATTGACCAAATTCAACATACACACAACATCAATCACTGGCAAGTATGTGAAGCAACAGGAACTCTCATTCACTGCTGGTGGGAATGCAAAATGGTACAGCCTCTTTGCAAGACAAGCTGACAGTTTCCAAATAGATAAATAAATAAGCATATTCTTACCATATGATCAAGAAATTGTGCTCCTTTGTATTTACCCAAAAGAACAGCAAATTTATGTTCACACAAAAACCCGCACACAGATGTTTATAGTAGCTTTGTTCACAGTTGACAAAACTCGGAAGCAACCAAGATGACCTTCATTAGGTGAATGGATAAATAAATTGTGGTATATATAGACAATGAAATATCATTTAAAGCTTAAAACAATGAGCTATCAAGCCATGAAAAGATATGGAGGAATCTTAAGTGCATATTCAGTTCAGTTCAGTTCAGTCACTCAGTAGTGTCTGACTCTTTGCGACCCCATGAATCGCAGCATGCCAGGCCTCCCAGTCCATCACCAACTCCCAGAGTTCACTCAGACTCACTTCCATCGAGTCAGTGATGCCCCAGCCAACTCATCCTCTGTCATCCCCTTCTCCTCCTGCCCCCAATCCCTCCCAGCATCAGAGTCTTTTCCAATGAGTCAACTCTTCTCATGAGGTGGCCAAAGTACTGGAGTTTCAGCTTTAGCATCATTCCTTCCAAAGAAATCCCAGGGCTGATCTCCTTCAGAATGGACTGGTTGGATCTCCTTGCAGTCCAAGGGACTCTTCTCCAACACCACAGTTCAAAAGCATCAATTCTTTGGCGCTCAGCTTTCTCCACCGTCTAACTCTCACACCCATACATGACCACAGGAAAAACCATAGCCTTGACTAGACGGACCTTAGTCGCAAAGTAATGTCTCTGCTTTTCAATATGCTATCTAGGTTGGTCATCACTTTTCTTCCAAGAAGTAAGCATCTTTTAATTTCATGGCATAAGTGAAATAAGCCAATCTGAAAACTATATGTCATTCTGGAAAAAGCAAAACTCTGGAGACAGTAAAAAGACTGATGCTTATTGGCGGACTGGGGAGGAGGGAATGAGGGGTAGGCAAAGCACAGAGGATTTGGGGAGCAGTGAAACTACTCTTAATCATACTTTCATTGTGGCTACATGTCATTATAACTTTATCACAAACCTTTGGATGTACAACACCAGGAGTGAAACCTTGCAAAGTGTGGACTTGGGATAATAATGATGTGTTGACATAGGTTCATCAATAGTACCAAATATTCACTCTGGGACAGGATGTGTTTGTGGAGATGTTGTCCATATGTAGAGGTAGGGAGTGTCTGGAAATCCTCTGTACTGTCTGCTCAGTTTTTCTGTGTACCTGAAACTGCTCTAAAAATGTCTATTTTTAAAAAAGAAAACTTCAGCAATTGTAGAAAATACAATGAAAGGGATAATGCAGAAACTTTAGTAGTCTAATGTAGTCTTGCAGAGTCAAGAAAGAAGTTCACAGGTGATCTTTGAGCTGAAATCTGAAACATAAAAGGTGAAAATATCCCTTGTGCCAAAATATTATAACTTGACAAACTGAGGTCCTCATATAAACAGCATGGTCCTGATAAAGGACAATAAATGAAATCCACTTAAGATTATCATCACAGGCAGCAAGTAATTCTTGTAATGATTCCACTTGTGTGAAGTGTGCCTCAGATCTGGAAAAAGAAAACGCGAGAAGGGGTCAAATATTGTCATGGTAACAGAAACACAAAGAACCCAAGCTAAAGGGTTTCCAATAAGCAAGAACAGACTGCATTCAGCGAGCAGCCTTCCGTGAAAGTTGACATCTGTTACTCATTTGTTGATCCTAGGTCTGGAGAAAAGCACAGTAATTGGAAATACTTTTACATTCTGGGAAAATATTGAGTGGAAGAGCTCTTAGTGCTTCTTAAATATTGGTCCATTACTTTTAACATTTAGTACGATCTTGCTCTCTCCACTTAAAGAATGGGCCAGAGAGTTGGGCAATATCTAGATTCAATAATTTCAAAGCTATGGAAGATCAAAGACAGTGTCTCGCTTACGCTAGGAGAAAGGAGCTCTCTTATCATTGAAAAGACAACTTTTGGGTGCTTGGGAAAAAATAAGAGAAAATGTATACTAAGGAAGAGGTGAAAAGTGGGGAATATTCAGGAGATAATAGCAATTATTAATATTTTACTTTGGGAAAAATAGCAAGGAAAAAATACCCACAAAGCCACTTATATACCTATAGATTATAATGTTCAGAGCAAGGATATTGATATCAAACAGACCTGAATTTGAGTCCCAGTTCTACCTGCTGACTAGCACTAAGACTTGAAGGAAGTTTCTGAGTCTCTCTATAATCCAGTCTCATCTGTAAAATGCATTATCAGACCAACATTATGGGCTTTTGGAAGAATTAAATACCTCAATATACATACAGTTATTATCATGGTATCTAGTGCATAATAACCACTCAATGAATATTAATTGTATTACTATTTTTAATGGATTGACTAGCTCCCCCAGCATGATTGTTTTACTATACATCAATCCTGTTCATCTTTTTTTTTTTATTGTATCAGAGTATGGTTGATTAACAATGTTGTATTAATTTAAGGTGTACAGCAAAGTGATTCAGTTATACATACATATGTATCCACTTTTTCAAATTCTTCTCCCATTTAAATTATTACAGAATATTGAACAGATTTCCCTGTGCTACATTCAAAATAGATAATCAACAAGGACCTGTTCATCTTTAATTCCCACTGGATTGCAAAAGTTTTAAGAAAGTTCTAGAGGAAAGTAAGGATCCCTTGGTGAGTTGCCAGATCATGGAGAGTACAAAGGCAAATGTCAGCCAGTGGCAGTTTCCTGTCTCTGAGGAGCTCCAGTTAGGCCCATCGATGATCTTGGTGTCTAGATGACCCTGTAATTCTAAGATGTGCTGATGCCTTTGTTCCCATTTAATATTTCTTTGTAGCAGCAAGCATGACTAACCCACGGAAAGCATCAGAATTGCTGGCCGGCAATTCTGGCCTCACCTGTTTTCCACACCACCCTCCTCACCTGTTTTCATCCACTCACCTGAGTTGTCATCCATCCCCTTTGAGAAAACTCGAGTCATAGCTGTGCATTCTGCAATATCTAACAATACTGGCTTTGTGTTCCCAAAGGGTGAAACACGATGTCACCCAACTACTCTTTATGTGACCTTAGCCAAGGCCAGGTTACTTATGCAATCTGAATTTCCAGGCCCTCATCTCTCCAAGGGCCCAGGAGGGCATCAGATGGCCCACTCAACCTAAGTGACTGGGGAGATTTCAATAAATGGGTTTTGTACAGGATGCGGGCAAGGTTTGAAAAAACCTGTCCCATACTTGGTACATGCGTGGATGCTAAGTCACTTCAGTCATGTCTGACTCTTTGTGACCCCATGGACTATATCCCTCCAGGCTCTTCAGTCCATGGAATTTTCCAGGCAAAAATACTGAAATGGATTCTCACTCCCTCCTCCAAGGGATCTTCCCAACCCAAGGATCTAACTCACATCATCTCCTGCATTGGCAGCAGAGGTCTGTACCACTAGCGCCACCTGGGAAGTCCCACACTTGGTACATATGCTCAGCATATACACTTATATATGCACGCAATGTTTGCTATAATGTCAGCCTTTCTAATTTTAAGCTTTTGGTTTTTAGGTTTGGGATTAAGTGTTTATATACTTCACATTCCTTGGCAGAGTTTTAGCAACTAAACTTCAGCCCATCCTTCCCAAACTTTATGTAGCCCATTAAGTACTGTCTGTACCAAAAAAAAAAAAAAGTGAAAATGTTAGTTATTCAGTCCTGTCTGACTTTTTGTGACCCCATGGACTATATAGCCTGTCAGGCTCCTCTGTCCATGGAATTTTCTTGGCAAGAATACTGAAGTAGGGTGCCATTCCCTTCTCCAGGGGATCTTCCCAACCCAGGGGTCAAATCCAGATCTCCTGCATTGCAGGCAGATTCCTTACCATCTGAGCCACCAGGGAAGCCCAACTGCACCAAATCAATGGTAAATTTCTAATTATGCTGTCTGCTTAGAGGAAAGAACATGCCAGCAACAACTTTTCCAGTTACCAAAAGGGTGACCTATCCTTATAGGAAAAGAAGACTCAAGGGCCTTAGTATTCACAAGGATTTGAGCACCACAAATAATGGAGCAAATGTCCAGAGAGCACCAATATTTTGATCTTTGGGAGGAGGGCTTTCTGAGTTTACAAACAGGCAGGCATTTGTTAGCCAGCCCAGGAACAAACCTCTGCTCTGTTCAGCCAGTTTCACGAACTTAGTCTTAAAAACAAACAATAAAAGGTGCCAATCATTCTACTTAACTATGTGGCTAACCATCTATTATTAATCGGAGCACATACTTCTAGAAGAGTAAATGGGGTCTCAAAGAGCTGAGCTCAATAAGCCCCATAATGCAGTCAAACCCATGCTTTGTATCATGTGGTAAATGGAATGATTGATCGGAACTGCACACAAAAGATAAAGGCTCTCTCTTAGCTCTTTCAGACCTTTTTCTCCTCTTGCATGAGCATGTCTGAAAATACTAAATGGAATTATATGTTCATATAAGAAGCAAGTATATCTTTGTTTTAAATGCTACTTTGTGATAGATTAAACCCAGGTAGCTTGAAAAAATCAAGAGAAGGAAACTTGCTGAACATTTCTGCTGTGTCATTTTTCAACTATATTTTCTGTAATAGGAAGAGATTTCTGGTCAGTCTAAGTGCTGCAATCAGATTGGAAATTTAGAGCATCTTTACAATTATGTTCTTATGTGATTGGAAAAGCATCCTATGGGTCATAAGACGTTTTGGTCATAAACATATTTCAAAATGCAGATAAAAAGGCAAAGTTCTGGTCTCCCAGAATTAGCTAAATTTTTATGCCTTCATGATGAGATACACAGCAGGCTGACGTAAAAGCAGGAGAGTGTGTGATCTGAGCACACCCTTTAGGGAAACACTGTCTTGTCCTCATTTCTCTTCAATAGTAAACTCCAAATGACACAACCTCATTAACATAATCTCTCAGTCGCTTGATCAAGGGACCTCAAGGTACTTTACCAATGTTAGTCTGCTGCCTTCAACAAGAGCCTGAGGAAGTCACCAGACTCTCCATTCATGTTGTTTCAGGTGAATTCACAGATTAATATGAATGTTGTCACTGCTTTAGAGCCTGAGAAATGAGTTCTTACTCCTCTCCCAACAGGGCTTCCCTGATGGTTCAGAGTATAAAGAATCCGCCTGCAATGCAGGAGATGCAGGCTTGATCTCTGGATGGGGAAGATTCCCTGAAGGAGGAAATGGCAACCCACTCCAGGCTTCTTGCCTTGAAAATTCAATGGACAGAGGAACCTGGTGGGCTACAGTCCATGAGGTCGCAGAAAGTCGGACTCAACTGAGCAACTAAGCATGCACGCACTCTTGTCACGCTCCTATCAAGGTACTACCATTAGAGTATCAGGCTTTTATAGAACAGTCAGTTCAATTCAATCGCTCAGTCGTGTCCAACTCTCAGACTGCAGCATGCCAGGCCTCCCTGTCCATCACCAACTCCCAGAGTTTACTCAAACTCATGTCCATTGAGTCAGTGATGCCTTCCAACCATCTCATCCTCTGTTGTCCCCTTCTCCTCCTACCTTCAATCTTTCCCAGCATCAGGGTCTTTTCAAATGAGTCAGTTCTTTGCATTGGGTGACCAAAGTATTGGAGTTTTAGCTTCAACATCAATCCTTCCAATGAATATTCAGGACTGATTTTCTTTAGGATGGACTGGTTGGATTTCCTTGCTGTCCAAGGAACCCTCAAGAGTCTTCTCCAACACCACAGTTCAAAAACATCAATTCTTCAGCACTCAGCTTTCTTCACAGTCCAACTCTCACATCCATACATGACTACTGGAAAAACCATAGCCTTGACTAGACGGATCTTTGTTGGCAAAGTAATGTCTCTGCTTTTGAATATGCTGTCTAGGTTGGTCATAACTTTTCTTCCAAGGAGTAAGCGTCTTTTAAGCATAGGAGATGATCTAATATGGAGCCATGGTTGGGAACCACTACTGAGGTCAGGAGTTTCACCAAGAACCACACCTTTCAGGGGTTTTTGCTTTGGAAAGACCCTGCTTTGCTAATAAACAGCAGACTGTAGTCTGATGGAATTTTAAAGAAGTTATTTGATCCAAACTTTATGGTGGTCTCATTTATGCTTGATGACTGTCAGCCTTGCATTAAGGGTTGAGACTGAGGTTTTTCAGACTATGGGCAATGGCTTACCAGTAGGGGATGAAATAGATTTAGATGGTTGCAGCTGACAGAATAAATAATTTAAAATAAATGAAAGAGAATCAAAAACATTTTTTGAAAATAAATGAAACAATCAAAAACATGAATTCACCACAAATAACAAGAATATTACTTTGTAAAATGTTTTCTCTGTGTGTGTGTATATGTATATAAAGTTGTTTTTGATCCTGATGTAAAATGTTAAAGGTTCATCTTGATAAAGTTCATGGTCAAATAAAGTGTGTAGAGCTCTGACATTTAATGCTAATACTTGTCCCAAATATGAAATGTTTCTCTTTTGTTTTACATGAGAAATGTGGGGCTCTGAAAGATTTCATAACTTTCTCCAAGTTCACCCAGATACACCAAGAGACAGTGATTCAGAATTCAGGTTCAGCCCTGTGTGTCCACAAAGCCTAAGCTCCCTCTGTTATACTAAGATGCCTTACTACCATCTCCCACCCAGGCTTACACCAATATTTGGCATATCTTTAAGTTTTCCCTCACCTTGATGCACAAACTAGACAGACAGACTACTAACAGAGTAAAGTGAAAAAAAAAAAAAAATCCTAAGTCTTTTCCCTTTAAACTTCTAACAAGGGAAGGAGGCTCACCTGCTTTTATTTTGGGGCTTCTCACCCTTGGAACAGGAATGTTTTCTCAGCTCCAGTCTGGTTCCTCCTCCTCCTATCAACAGAGAGTTGAAGAGCACCTTATATTGTCCTGCCTGTGATAACTCCATATGCTCTTACAGATGATAGCTGGGATATCCTCAAGGAGAACAAATTCACAGCAATCTAAAATAGTAGTGGTTCATTCTCTCTGAAGAAGCACAGGTTCCCTTAAAATATTCAAACCCAGCAGGTTTGAGCTGTGAATATATTAAGCAGTGCTGAAATGTTTCTTAAGTAAATTCATAAATGTAACACACATATAGAAAAGGACTTAAACCATAACAGCACAGTGCAGTGACTTATTATAACCTGAAAACACTCATGTAAACATCACCCACATCAAGAAAGAATGAAGTAGGACACCTAGAAGCACTTCGATGACCTCTTCTTGTCACTAATTCCCCACATGAGTAAACAGAACCCAGACTTTTCATAAGTTGCCTATTTAAAATTTTTTTAATAAATGGAATAATCATGTTCTTTAATCCCTTTGTGTCTGTCTTTTTATATTCAACATGGTATTTTTAAGCTTCACCCATGTTGTATGGTTATAATTTGTCTATTTCTGTTGACTTTTAATATTCCATTACATTAACATACAACAATGGGCTAACCCATTCATCTATTATGGCCATTTGAATATTTTCCAATTTGAAGCTCTGAACATTTCAGTGCTGCTATGAACATTTTGCTAGACATCTTTTGGTGAACATATGTTTGCATTTCTGTTATTTATTAGGAGTGGAATTGCTGGGCAAAGGTATGCATATGTTCAGTTTCAATAGTTCCTGCAAAAGAGTTTTCCAATACTACACATTTTTCTTTTCTATCAACAGTGTTAGGAAAGTTCCAGTGGCTTCACACCTTCACCAAAACCTGGTATGTTCAATCTTTTTACCCATCTTGGGCCAAGGTTGAGTGTGTGTGTGTGTGTGTTCACGCACATATGTGCACGTGTGTGTGTCTGCTTCAGTTCAGTTCAGTTGCCCAAGCATGTCCGACTCCTTGCGACCCCAGGGACTGCAGCATGCCAGGCTTCCCTGTCCATCACCAACTCCCAGAGCATTCTTAAACTCCCGTCCATATATTTCTGTTTCAAAATCAATTTCATTGTGATTTAATTAACATATAAGGAACTACATTCATTTAGAATATAGAATTCAATGAGCTTTGACAGATATTTACACCCATAAAACCACTGCCTCAATCAGCACAGAATATTTCCATATCCTAGGTTTTCTCATGCCCCTTCTTCATTTTCTAGGAGAGAGACTAGAAGAGGAAGGAGCTTCCATTCCTTGTTGTGGGCTACCTTGCTCCCCAGGCTCCAGGAGACCAGGATCTTTTCTTTACTGCTGGATGAATACAGTTTCCACAGTGCTGGGTTCCTGTAGGTCACAACTTTCCCCAGCTGTCAACTCAGGCAGTCCTGGCAGAAGACCCAGAAAGCATAGCATTAATCTCATTAATTGTATTTAAACCACCATATGGCCCAGTAATTTCACTAAAAAAGACACATGTATCCCAATGTTCACTGCAGCACTATTTACAATAGCTAGAACATAGATGCAACCTAGATGTCCATCAACAGATAAATGGATGAGGAAGATGTGGTACATGTACACAATGGAATACTACTCAGCCATAAAAAGGAACACATTAGAATCAGATCTAATGAGATGGACCAAGCTAGAGCCTATTATACAGAGTGAAGTAAATCAAGAAGAGAAATATAAATATCATATACTGATGCTTACATATGGAATCTAGAAAGATGGTACTGATGAATTTCAGGGCAGCAATAGAAAACAGATATAGAAACAGACCTATGGACAGAGGGGAAGGGAAGAGGGAGAAGGTGAGATCTATGGAAAGAGTAACATGGAAACTTACAATACCATGTGTAAAACAGGTAGCCAATAGGAACTTGCAGTGTGACACGGGGAACTCAAACAGGGGCTCTGTGACGATCTAGAAGGTGGGATGGGGAAGGCGATGAGAGGGAGGTTTGGGTCCATAAGTTTGGTCCCTAAGGTCCATAAGTTTGTTTTCTATGCAGAGACCCACTGTTGACTTTCATCTCGGGGTCTTCCCATCTGTGTTGTGGTGAGCAAGCCTACTAGTCTCCCTGAGTTTCAGCTTCCTCACCCATATAACTGGGAAATCAGTAGATATGAAATCTGTTTAATGAGTGTGTGGCACATTCTAGCCCCTGAAGAAGCGTGTGTTGTTGCCCACAAATCGCTTGATCTATTGAATGGTGCTAATAAACACCCATATTCCATAGGATTTTATTGTCTTATGAACCCTCTGGAAAGTGCAAAGCATTCTAAAAAATGTGAAGTGCTGCTCCCCGTGTTGGGCAGAAGAAGAAATAGTAATAGACACGAGTTGAGGCCTCTGAAATAAGGTACAATTCACATTGAGGGAAAGGGGTGTGAGAGCTGTGACTATGCAGAGCAGCAGCTCCTAACGGGGTGCAGGGGCAGAACTTCTGCCAAGTTCCAAGGAGTGGGTGGAGGAAGAGTGGGAGGAGGCAGAAAATGGGGGGCTGAGCATCAGACATTGGGCCAGGTGTTGCTTGCGTGCCTTATTGCCAACAGTGTTCACTGCTGTTTATTGGTTGTCCAATGGAACTCTGACCAGAAACTGTGCTCAAACATTTAATCCTCACACACCCCCAAAAAAAACTACTGTTGTCTCCATTTTATAAATAAATCTGAGGTTTAGTTGGAAAAATAACTTCCCCAGGGCCACATAACTAGCTGACATATGTGACCAGCTCAGTGTGATTCCATAATACATGCCCTTGACTACTACATAGTGTATCTCTGCTTCCACGTGCTTTTCTCCTTAATCCTCTTGAACTCTGTGACGTATACTTTGCCACCTTTTATACATGGATTTTATATTTCAGAGTTGAAATTACATTTCCCAAATTCATAGATAGTTCTCCACTTGGAGAACTAGGGTTTGGACTCAGCTATTTTGGCTCCACATCCAGGACACTTTCTATCATACTAGGTAATAATGGTGAAAATATTAAAAACTCACGTGATTAAGACCTACTATATGTCAGGCACTATTTTACACATTCTACACGTAGAATTCATTTTATCCTTATACAAAAGTTTAAATTTCTTCATCCCCATTTACAGACAATGAAAAAGAAGCTCAGAATGATTAACTACTATGCAGGGTGCATAATAAATACAGAAGCAAGATGTGAACTTGAGCATCGTGGTTCCACAGTCTCTTTTTAATCACTATGTTAGAAGCCACCTCGATGTCAGGGTGTCTCACAGGTGGGCTAACCTCTGGGACTACACAAATGCCTGTGGGCAGGATTGAAAGCCACAGCGTGAAACAGGCATCTGCAGAAAGGAATAATAAAAAGGAAAATTGCAGGTAACAGAACTCTGAGAAGAGCAGCAAGCTCATTAACCAAGAAGGATTGTCATGGTTTTTTATGGTCCAAAGAATTGCCTTGCTTTAATTCTAACACACGAGACTGGCCTTGCTCTATCAACAGTGGAAATCACTCACATCTAGAACTGACATGAGAAACTGATTTATTTTCATTGTTCATTACAGCAATTCAGTGCAATTTATTTAGGACCACTGTCTCTCACTCAGAGGGAAACTCATAACGCAAACACATTAATCTTGGGAGACAGTATCTTGGATACCAGCAGTTTGGATAATTAGATTGTTACTCTCAGCATGCATGGTCTGTTATAAGCAACAAAGAAGCTTATCAGATTCTAATAACCCTTGGTGAATATTATACAAACTAAACACAAAGACATTTACAATTCTCAAATAAAATTCCAAAACTTAGATTCTTCTTTGCCTCTCCTGTTTGCCAAGGGGAGGTCCAATATATATTTTCCTTTTGTAACTGAAAGGCCATATTCTCTCATCAGAAGCCTGGCTAGAACACTTTTTTATTAATCCTCTAAAGGTTCTTCATTAAAGAAAATTTGAAATTAAAAACTGTGAGCAGTGTGACCTTGAAATCACTAGGGCTTAAGTTCGAAGTCAAGATTCATCAAATATATTGTAAGTTTCTATTGATTTGTGTAAGTTGAACCCTCAGACACCTAGTGACTTTCAGCCAATAGAATCCCCCATTAAGTGTCTCAGAAAATAATGGTTGAGATAATGGAGAGGCCTTGACACAAAACCTCAAGCTTAAACCACCCTCCTAGTTGGATATGACGGAGAAGGCGATGGCATCCCACTCCAGTACTCTTGCCTGGAAAATCCCATGGACAGAAAAGCCTGGTAGGCTACAGTCCATGGGGTCGCGAAGAGTCGGACACAGCTGAGCGACTTCACTTTCACTTTTCATTTTCATGAATTGGAGAAGGAAATGACAACCCACTCCAGTGTTCTTGCCTGGAGAATCCCAGGGACAGTGGAGCCTGGTGGGCTGTTGTCTGTGGGGTCGCACAGAGTCAGACACGACTGAAGCGACTTAGCAGCAGCAGCAGCAGCAGTTGGATATGAAGAAGCATCTGGGATTGATAATCCTCCTGCTATATCCCCTGGCCAACAGCAAGATGTGATTCTGTCTTTGACATCGACAATAGAATATATATTTGGATACATGCTCAAAGAAAGTGACTGGGCCAGGTGGTCAAACTCTCAGAAATATAAAAGTCACCCGAAGTCCACAAACAGCTGTTGTACTTCAGAGATACTGGAAGTTATGTCTCCTTCTTCTGTGCTTCCACTCTCTGATCTACATTTTACACTACTGAGTTCCATTCTACTGCCACGATTTTGTGGATATGACCTTGATTTTTTATTCTTGTGAGTTGCCTCACTCCTCACCAATGGACTGAATCATTGCCCTCCCTACCAGTGACATCACCTATCTCTGACCTCAAACAGTTGCTGACTGTTTGAGTGTAGAATTCCAGGTTGCTTAGATGAATTATCATTTCTGACTAACTCAGCCTATTTATTTATTTTTTTGCACAATGTTCTATTTTTTTTTTTTTTACTTTATTTTACTTTACAATACCGTATTGGTTTTGCCATACATTGACATGAATCCACCATGGGTGTATACGAGCTCCCAATCCTGAATCCCCCTCCCACCTCCCACCCCATATCATCTCTATGGATCATCCCCGTGCACCAGCCCCAAGCATCCTGTATCCTGTATCGAACATAGGCTGGTGCTTCGTTCTTACATGATAGTATACATGTTTCAATGCTTTTCTCCCAAATCATCCCACCCTCTCCCTCTCCCACAGAGTCCAAAAGTCCATTCTATACATCTGTGTCTCTTTTGCTGTCTCGCATACAGGGTCATGATTGTCATCTTTCTAAATTCCATATATATGTGTCAGTATACTGTATTGGTGTTTTTCTTTCTGGCTTACTTCACTCTGTATAATAGGTTCCAGTTTCATCCATCTCATTAGAACTGATTCAAATGAATTCTTTTTAATGGCCGAGTAATACTCCATTGTGTATATGTACCACAGCTTTCTTATCCATTCATCTGCTGATGGACATCTAGGTTGTTTCCATGTCCTGGCTATTATAAACAGTGCTGCAATGAACATTGGGGTACATGTGTCTCTTTCAATTCTGGTTTCCTTGGTGTGTATGCCCAGCAGTGGGATTGCTGGGTCATAAGGCAGTTCTATTTGCAGTTTTTTAAGGAATCTCCACACTGTTCTCCATAGTGGCTGTACTAGTTTGCATTCCCACCAGCAGTGTAAGAAGGTTCCCTTTTCTCCACACCCTCTCCAGCATTTATTGCTTGTAGACTTTTGGATCGCAGCCATTCTGACTGGTGTGAAATGGTACCTCATTGTGGTCTTGATTTGCATTTCTCTGATAATGAGTGATGTTGAGCATCTTTTCATGTGTTTGTTAGCCATCCGTATGTCTTCTTTGGAGAAATGTCTGTTTAGTTCTTTGGCCCATATTTTGATTGGGTCGTTTATTTTTCTGGAGTTGAGCTGCATAAGTTGCTTGTATATTTTTGAGATTAGTTGTTTGTCAGTTGCTTCATTTGCTATTATTTTCTCCCATTCTGAAGGCTGTCTTTTCACCTTGCTTATAGTTTCCTTTGTTGTGCAGAAGCTTTTAATTTTAATTAGATCCCATTTGTTTATTTTTGCTTTTATTTCCAGTATTCTGGGAGGTGGATCATAGAGGATCCTGCTGTGATTTATGTCAGAAAGTATTTTGCCTATGTTCTCCTCTAGGAGTTTTATAGTTTCTCGTCTTATGTTTAGATCTTTAATCCATTTTGAGCACAATGTTCTATTAACCAAGGAGCCATGTGGCCCCAAAGATTGTCCTCAAGTTCTGTCTTTCAGCAAGTGGAGGAAGAGAAGGCCAAGAGGGCAAGAGGATCCTGCTACTACAAAGAAATGCTTGACAACACTTATGTAAGGGAAATGGCAAGGCCTGAAAGAGTTAAAGCCATTCTACATGCTTGTGCTGAGAGTACCACTCTCAGGCTTCTGCCCTTCTCGTGTGCTTTCATCCAAACATAAAGATGTTATTAGTCTTTCCTCTTGCCTTGTCACTGCTGCACGTGTTATTGTTATTGTTTATAAAACCTGCCTCCCATTTGCCATTGTTTGCCCTTGTGTCTCCATCTAAGCCACTTCCCAACCTAGAATGCTCTCCCCCTGCCAAGATATTTCTCTTGATAGAGAAGGATTTCCCCTTGTGTGCTCTCTCAGCAAAATGCACATGCATTCCTGCTCTGAGCACAGGGCATACATATGGAAAACACTGATTCTCAGCCCAAGATGAGCCAGGATTTTAATCCACCCTGTGGATCCCTTTTCCTGACCTTTAAGAAGAGTATGATGATACTTAACTCGCAGGTTTATTGTAAGAATTAGAGGAAATGACATATATAAACGTGTTGGGGAAAGCTTTCACCTTAGAGGAATTTTAAGAAATCAGCACCCCTTCCCTGTTCACAGCTTTCTTCCCTCTTGACTTTTTGCTGTTACAAAACAAGAAATGGCCCTCAGTAACAGTTTAATCAGAGAAGGCAATGGCACCCCACTCCAGTACTCTTGCCTGGAAAATCCCATGGGCGGAGGAGCCTGGTAGGCTGCAGTCCATGGGGTCGCTGAGAGTTGGACGCGACTCAGTGACTTCACTTTCACTTTTCACTTTCATGCGTGGGAGAAGGAAATGGCAACCCGCTCCAGTGTTCTTGCCTGGAGAATCCCAGGGATAGGGAAGCCTGGTGGGCTGCTGTCTATTGGGTCACACAGAATCAGACACGATTGAAGTGACTTAGCAGCAGTAGCAGCAACAGTTTAATGGACATAAATATTATTTATTGAGAGTTTACAGTATGTAACATGCTGCTTGTGACACTTTACCTTTTTTAGCTCGTTTAATCTTTATGAGATATTCATGGGTTTGGTTCAGTTCAGTCCAGTTCAGTCACTCAGTCATGTCCAACTCTTTGCAACCCCATGAACCACAGCACACCAGGCCTCCGTGTCCATCACCAGCTCCCAGAGCCTATCCAAACTCGTGTCCATTGAGTCGCTGATGCCATCCAACCATCTCATCCTCTGTCATCCCCTTCTCCTCCTGCCCTCAATCTTTCCCAGCATCAGGGTCTTTTCAAATGAGTCAGCTCTTCCCATCAGGTGGCCAAAGTATTGGAGTTTCATCTTAAACGTCAGTCCTTCCAATGAACACCTAGGACTGATCTCCTTTAGGATGGACTGGTTGGATCTCCTTTCAGTCCAAGGGACTCTCAAGAGTCTTCTCCAACACCACAGTTCAAAAGCATCAATTCTTTGGCTCTCAGCTTTCTTTATAGTCCAACTCTCACATCCATACATGACCACTGGAAAACCGTAGCCTTGACTAGATGGACCTTTGTTGGCAAAGTAATGTCTCTGCTTTTGAATATGCTGTCTAGGTTGGTCATAACTTTCCTTTCAAGGAGTAAGCATCTTTTAATTTCATGGCTGCAATCACCATCTGCGATTCATGGGTTATGAATATGATGTCACTCAGTCATGTCTGACTCTTTGCGACCACATGGACTGTAACCTACCAGGCTCCTCAGTCCATGGAATTTTCCAGGCAAGAGTACTGGAGTGGGTTGCCATTTCCTTCTCCAGGGGATCCCAACCCAGGGATCGAACCCGAGACTCCCACATTGCAGGCAGACACTTTACCATCTAAGCCCATGGGTTAGGTTCCATTTATTAGTCCCATTTTGAAAAAGAGAAAACTGTGGTGCAGAAAGCTCATGCGACTTGCCCAACTTACTTTACAAAGAGAGTGAGGTTGAGATTCAGTCTGTGTCATCTGAACCCAAGCACTTATCCTAGCGTGTCACCTTTAGTGACTGATCATTGAATATTTGTTGTGTGCTGAAAGTGCAGCTCAGAATACCACTTCCTTTCTCAGTGTTTCAGCCCACAGTGACTTCGCTTTTCTCTGGGCTCTCTTTTGCTCTGTTAGTGTTTCTCATTAAGTGGTTAATACTTTCATATTCAGATGTTTTTCATTTTTTCACCCAGGCCACCCCAACTAAATTGCAAGCTCCTGACCTAGCACCCAGTAACTTCTAAATAAATGCAGATCCACTGGATAACGATTGACATGACAAGCATTTATTATGGAATATGTAAGTTTGAATATGTATGATTTGGCATGCTGCAGTTCATGGGGTCGCAAAGAGTCAGATATGACTGAGCAACTGAACTGAACTGAACTGATTAAAACAAAATAAATTCAAATGAAACAGTAGTATTCATGCATTCTTCCATTCAACCATCAAAGTACCTACAATATCTTTAGACAGGCCAAGAAAAATTATGGACTTTGAAATAAGCAAAAAAGTTTTGATTACTATATCTCCTCTCTAGCACATCTTTTCAGGGATTTTTCTCTGCCTTTTATTGACTTTGAGCTATTTCACAACTTTGTAGGTTGAAGAATACTGATAATGCAAATGATTCTTGTCCACAGAAATGCAAATAAATTATGGCTTGTGGAACACAATTGATTATTACCCTGGGGATAGGCTAGTTTTATAATAATTTTAAGGTTCATTTCATTTTCCCTTTCTGCCTATATATTTCTCATTCTTTGAACACTCCTTGAAGTTGCTGTTGCATCTTACTAATTTCCTCATTAATTAACTAAAGCTTCTGATATGAGGTCATTTTATATTTGCTTTATTTATATTTACTTATATTTGAAATTCATGGTTTTACCCTTTCAAGGAAAATATCTTTTTATAGACATTATAAAGTGCTCAAAATGAAATGTCTATCCAATGTCCTAAGTAAACATGCAAACTTCCAAACACAAATCTAGATTCTGTCTCTTAACTAAACTTTCTACAGTTTCTTTTCATTTTTGGTGAGATATTTTTAAAAATGAGATATTTTTACATACTGTGAAATTCACCATTTAAATTACACAATTCAGTGGGTTTTATTATGTTTAAAAGGGCTTCCCTGGTGGCTCAGAGGTTAAAGCATCTGCCTGAAATGCAGGAGACCTGGGTTCGATCCCTGGGTTGGGAAGATCCCCTGGAGAAGGAAATGGCAACCCACTCCAGTATTCTTGCCTGGAGAATCCCATGGGCGGAGAAGCCTGGTGGGCTATAGTCCACGGGGTCGCAAAGAGTCGGACAAGACAGAGCGACTGCACTCACTCACTCACTCACTCACTCACTCACTGCTGCTGCTGCTGCTGCTAAGTCACTTCAGTCATGTCCGACTCTGCGACCCATAGACGGCAGCCTACCAGGCTCCTCCAACCCTGGGATTCTCCAGGCAAGAACACTGGGGTGGGTTGCCATTTCCTTCTCCAATGCATGAAAGTGAAAAGTGAAAGTGAAGTTGCTCAGCTGTGTCCGACTCTTAGCGACCCCATGGACTGCAGCCTACCAGGCTCCTCCGTCCATGTGATTTTCCAGGCAAGAGTACTGGAGTGGGGGTGCCATTGCCTTCTCTGCACTCATTCACTATTATGTTTAAAAGGTTGTGTAACCATCACCACTATCTAACTCCAGATCAATATTATCACCCCAAAAAGGAACCCCATATGCATTAGCAGTCACTCCCTATGGCCCCCACACTGATCCCAAGCAAACACTGATCTACTTTCTGTCTCTGTAAAATCCCCTTATCTGAACATCTCCTTTAAATGGAGTCATAATTTGCATCTAGCTTCTCTATCACTTTAGCATGACGCTTTCAAATTTCATCCATGTTATAGCATATATCCGGAGAAGGCAATGGCACCCCACTCCAGTACTCTTGCCTGGAAAATCCCATGGATGGAGGAACCTGGTAGGCTGCAGGCCATGGGGTCGCTGAGAGTTGGACACGACTCAGTGACTTCACTTTCACTTTTCACTCTCGTGCATTGGAGAAGGAAATGGCAACCCACTCCAGTGTTCTTGCCTGGAGAATCCCAGGGACGGGGGAGCCTGGTGGGCTGCCGTCTATGGGGTCGCACAGAGTCGGCCACGACTGAAGTGACTTAGCATAGCATAGCATAGCATATATCAATATTTCACTCCTTTTCATGGCTGAATAATATTCCATTGGGAGGATATATTACATTTCGTTCATGGATTCACCTGTTGATGGACATGTGGGTTGTTTTCATTTGGGGGCTGTTATGAATGCTGTCGTTATGATCCTTTGGAAATAAGTCTCTTCTGTGGACGTATGTTTTCAATTCTCTTACGTATATATCTAGGAGAGAAATTTCTGGGTCATAAGGTAACCCTCTTTAACTTGTTGCAGAACTGCCAGACTTTTTTCTGAAGTGGCTGCCCTGGCAGCAACATAGGAAGTTTCCAGTTTCTCCACACCCTTATGGAGGAGACTTCTTTTTGCAAATAGTAAAAGAGGAACACCTGAGAAAGCAAAGCCCTGAAAAGCAGCTAAGGTAACACTTGAGTAATTACCATGTTACACATCTCACAGGCAGCTACAAAAATGCTGTCCTCCACTAAAGCTGCTGGGCTCCACTGGCTCTTTCTTCAAGGGATTACTCTTGCCTCTACACTCTGCAGCCTCAACTCTGACAATTTCCAGCTGAATATCAGCTTTTGCGTTTTCTTATTGATATTTTTGCTTGACTCATAGGAGGAGGCTGGGTGACATTCCTGCCCCAACTCCAACTTAACATATCCAGACCTGGAGACTACTGGGAACCATCAGGAACTCAGAAATATGACATTGGTCCTGTCCTTTAAGCCAAATCCTCCTGGGGCTGACCTGATTGGCTATACCGTTATCATCATTTTAAGTCTTGGGAGCCCTAGGACTAAATTTTACTTAAATAGCATAGCTCTTTAAGCCAGCACTGTGCCAAAGCCCAGGCTAGATATTAAGAAAATTGCTCTGTGGGCAAATATGAGTCCTAATAAAATGAGAAACCCTCCAACATTTCTCCAGGCAGTTTGCCAGTGCCTGTGCCGTGGCTGACAGGTAAGTGTGGGAAGTGGAGGGAGAAAATCTATGTGGGCTGGTCAGAATCTGTGCACGTTCAAGGATTTTTTTGGCTGCCTCTTCCAAGGCTTGTGCTGTGAGTTACATGACTAGCTGGGCATCCCAGGCTCCTCACACCCATCTGGTGGCTCTTGCCAGCTCAGTACGTGTTTCAGCCAGCCTGTCTAGGATGGCAATTGAGTTTGCTGCTGGAAGGCTGAGCTTTGGTGTGGTTTCACACCAGGCCTCTCAACTGTGCCCTTTAAAGTCTCATCACTCCCAACCAGCTGTTATTTCATTGCCTGCGGTTTTCTGTCTAACAGTCTATAAGAAGATTAATAGTTCCATGGTTAATGGGATCATGATTTTTAACACAAGACTGTAGCCAGCTCCAGGGGACTGCCGATGGAATTCTCTTGCAAACTGAGGGGTTCGTGGGATTTTGGAAAACCGAAACTGGCTTCCTCAGAATGCAAGTTCTATTTCTTTCTGAGATGGTAATAACAAAGGCAGTCAGGTCCTCCATGTAAATCTCCTGAGCACAATAATAACTTCACACCAGTTATGACAGATCCATTCCCCTCAGGCCTTTTGAGTCTGTCTTTTGAGCTGAAGAAATAAAAGAATTCATTTAGAGCAGTGGTTTTTCAGCAAGGAGAGCAAAAAGCAGTTTTTTGCACGTTGGTCTTTTTAGAATACAGATACTCCCAGGTGACACGTGTGGCAAAGAACTCACCTGCCAAAGCAGGAGATGTAAGAGACACAGGTTCGATCCTCGGGTTGGGAAGATCCCCTGGAGAAGAGAATGACTACCCACTCCAGTATTCTTATCTGGAGAATCCCATGTGCAGAGGAGCCTGGTGGGCTACAGTCCATAGAGTCGCAAAGAATTGGACACAATTGAAGTGACTTAGCACACATTCCCAGGTTATTCCATGGTTCTCAAATACATCAGCTCCTTTGCAGGTGAATCAAGTTGGTTCAACAATCAGCAGTATTGATGCTCCCATCTCTGGGAGATGGAATCCTCTGAGCCCAGCGACTGCCTCTCTTGAGTCCTGCCCCGACATCCTCTCCATGGACTCTGCTATCATTCCCTGTGGAACTCCTGTCTGTCCTCAGGAACTACTATTTGGGCTTATCAGTTTCCTCATGGTGTGTGTCCAGTCTCCTCAGTTAACTTATAATGGAAGATGATAAAGTAGTAAATACTAATTGAATAGCTGTGAGTGTATTTGATTTCACTTAATCTTGAGAAATGAGAATTATAATTCCCATCTTACGATGATGAACCTAAGGCCCCAGACAACTTAGGTCATTTGTCCAAAGTCACACATCTCATGGTCAAGCTTAGATTCGAACCCCAGTTTGGATGATTCTCAGTCTCTGGCTTGATCTGCCGAACTGTATTTGGGGATAAACCCTGTAGAAACGCTGCCATGTGTCTGAGTTCTCTAAAACTATAGTGTAGTTATCTTGCTCTGTTAAAGGATTATGTTCTCAAGGTTTATGTTCCTGATGTGGGTTCTCTGACAGATATATGGATGTATCCTTGGACCCTAGAAGCCATGCATAATATATCAGGTCATGTCAGGTCAAAATGAGATCAGTACTATAAGGTCATAAACAAAAACATATTTTTAAAGCCTAAACTAGCTTGTCATGAACACATCTTTCCATTTCCAGCTAGATTCTAACCAAACAATGTTAGATTACATTAAGCCTTACATATATGGGAAAACCCATTTTCCCCTAAACCAATTAACGGGGTCATCTTTCGCAATTATTGCTATAATCAAGCTAATGTGTTATTAAGAAGACTGAAATAATTGGTTGTGATCTGGTTACTTTGGTCAATAAATAATTGAATTGAGTGACCATTAAGGAAAATTTAATCCATTTCTCTGCACTGAGTCAGTCCACAATATTCAGTGTGGTGGAATATGAAGCTATATGTGCTGAATTTTAGAGCTAATATGAGTGTTCTGATGTAATTTACTTCAATTTTGCAAGTAAGACCAAACACCATGCTGCCTCTCTGCACATTTCTTTATAGTTTCCAATATGCCTTATTGGTGTTCTTTTTTCCTTTCTTGAGATGCCCAATGCTCCCTCCCAACTTTGTTCATGCTAACTCCTGTTAGCCCAGTTATTTCCTAGTCATCCTTTGAATCTACATTCAATTTTAATAAGAGAAAGCTGACCTGAAGCCCCCTAACGTGTATTTTTATAGCATTAAAATCTCCCTTTCATATCAAGTATTCTAGTTATAAACTGATGTTTAATTTCTATCTCTCCTGCCAGTATGATAACCAAAAAGGGTAAGAATCAAGGGCTCTGGGTTTTGGTTATTTTTTTGGAGGGAGGGAGCTTTGTCTTCATTATATCCCTAACACCCTCCAGAATGCAATCACATAGTAGGGGCTCAATAAGTGTCTGTAGATTGAATGACACTATGAAGGCACAAATAAATGAAGGGTAAAGACAAATAACATTTACTGAGTGCCTGTGTGTGTGTTTAATCCTCACAACAATTTTGTGAGAAAGACATCACACCCATATGTTTTATCAAAAGAGGTAACACACTTCAAGGGGTTGATTTTTTTTCCAGCAAAAACTTGAACTCAGACCTATTGTAAAATCAGTCTATAAGAATCCACTGCTGTTTCCACCGAAGCTTTGCTTTATATGTTTAAATACCGCTGCGGCCTGAATCCCACTTTCACTTCTTAAGGGGAAGCTCAGGTGTGAGTTGCCTCTTGGGCATTTTCTGGATTCCTAGCCAGGACCCACCTGCCTCAGTAAACATCTCATTGTTGAAGGCGCTTTGTTACTTGAAACACTGCTTTCTTTGTGAATTCCACTTCTGCTTTTCCTCATCACTTCTCCTAACAGTAACCCACAGGCAAAAGAATGGTCTGAGGATTTTGCTAAACCCTACGCCCAAGCCAGGAGACAGCAACATGGTTCTTGGTGTAAATTTAAAACAAGGACGGAAAAGGTAATTTTTTGAGAGGCAATTAAGAGAAGCATTATAGACTGAAAGGCAAACCCTAGAGAACATTTATATGAATGAAGTTTATCTTCTAACCAGGGAATATGTTAATGGAAGTGCTGCTGCTACTTAAGAAACAATAAAAATGCAACCCAAAGTCTCCCAGCTGCCCCCAGGGACAGGCAACCCTTGGGCAGACAGATTACACACTCCTCTGTGCTCAAACTCCTTCACAGGAAGCATCTTCCAGGGCTCAACATTAGCTCTGGCCACAGTCAGCAAGAACTACAAGCTATTTTTATGTGAACTTTGACTTTTAAAATGTCTACAAAGTGATGAAAAATTTATACAAGTATATATGGACTATCTACTTGCATCTGTCTAGCTGTTGGGCTACTGAGGCAAAGTTGAAAGGCTATGTTTAGTGATGGGATGTCTTCTCTTATTGGATAAATTTCCAAGGTTCTAGGTCTACTTGAAGACTCTATATTTATCATGAATACTTTTCCTCTTTATTTCATGATCTGTTTGTGTCAAAGATTGGTTCCCAAGTAAATTAGATAGCTTAGGAGACCCCAAGACATCCTCTATTTGACCAGGGTTGTCAGATTAAGCAAATAAAGCTATGGGATACTCAGGAAAACATGAATTATTTTGAATTGTCCAAGCACTGTAGATTGAGAAAGAAGAAAAATATGGAAATATATATATTTGATACTAAAAAATTATTTGTATTTTATCTGAAATAGCTGATAAGTATCTAAATTACATACTTCTTTCTTTAATATATTTCTCTGCTGAGTTGGCTTTCCTGACAAGTTACTTATTTTGCAGAATTTGCTTATGAAATTTCTTGTAGTTACAGTCTAAGTTCCCATCATACTGTAACATAGCTTATACAGTGGTCACATCCAACTTATTTTGTTTTTTGTCGATTGAACATTCTATATTGAGAAGCTATGCTCAAATTAACATTGTAAGCTGGTATACTGAACATGTACATGCATAAAATGAACAACTGTAAGACTTATTCTTATAATCTGACTTTTTTTTTTTTAAGCACATAGTGCCATCTTTCATGGCATAGCTTGCTTTTCCATTCTTCAGGAATACATTGAATCACTTGATCAACAATTTTTTAAATGTTGTTCACTGGCAAAAAATGAAAGAGCATGATCATCAAATCTCAATCCCTTCTTCAATACTACACATACTATAAGAGTATTTAGTAACATCCATATAGCAGAATTGAATTTTTCAAGGGATAAAATCCATTTCAAAAGATAGTCATGGCAAGTACTATAATAATTATCCACTTCAAGTCAGATTTTCTTATTATGTTCATAAGTAAGTTTGTCCTTTTAAGAACAGCCTTAACACTTGAAGGATAAGTTTTTTTGTCATTTTTCTTTAACACATTCAATGAGTTCCTTCAAGCGATGGAGTCTTCAATAATACTGTTTGCTTTTCTCTTAATTTGCATAATCTTATTGCTAAAGAGATATTGAAAACTGTAAGTGATAAGAAATAAGTAGACTTCCCTTAACAGATTACTTAAAAGTCAATAAGATTTGGGAGGAGGCATCCCTTCAGAATTAAAATATAATTTTAGTGCTTTGAATATACTGAGGATTCTCTCAGTTGCACTTGTCAAAGAGAGTCAATAGGCTTTGGGAATGTGAGAAGATTGAAAAATACTAAATGACAACAAGATCACAAAAATCCTTTAATTGCTCAATTCCAACCGTACAATATGACTTCCCTGAGGCTCAAATGGTAGAGAATCAGCCTGTGATGCAAGAGACAAGGGTTCAGTCCCTGAGATAGGAAGTTCCTCTGTAGAAGGGAATGGCAATCCACTCCAGTATTCTTGCCTGGAGAATTCCATGGACATGGGGTGGCAAATAGTCTGACACAACTGAGCGACTCATACACACACATACACACACACACACACAACTATACAAATACCAAAGTACAAAGATTTCATGACAATTACTTCAATGTCAATAGAAAGAACATCAAATGCTATTTGATAGCATGACATCGAATATAGGCAGGTCAGCTAACATCTTCCATAGAATCATCTATGTTTTGCTTCAACACTGATTGCATGTTGTCTGTCCTTGTCTTCAAATATTTACTAAAATTGGTATTTATATTACCTCCCCAAAGGCAGTAAAAATTTTCTAAGTTCTAACTCAACTTGAGAGCCTTTGCAAAAATTTGCTATTATTTTGAACTCTCATCTAAAAGGGATTTTCTTCACAATAAGCAAGTCTTTTCAAGACAATAAATTTATTAACACATATGTATTTATGTGTGTGTGTTCAGTTGCTCAGTTGTACACGACTCTTTGCAATCCTGTGGACTATAGCCTGCCAGGCTCCTCCAACCGTGGGGTTTTCCAGGCAAGAATACTGGAATGGGTTGCCATTTCCTACTCCTGGGAATCGTCCTGACCCAGGGACTGAACTCAGGTTTTTTGCATATCGTCATTGGCAGGCAGATTTTTTACCACTGAACCACCTGGGAAGCCCACATGTATATATACTATATATAACATACAGTATTGCACAAACAAAAGAAAATTTTTCTGCAATGCGATTACTTGCATCCATGGCTATGCCTTAAGAAAAAATCTCTGATAATCTCTATAATTATGAATAGAGCTAGAATATTTTTAATAAATATTATTGTAGACTGCATTTTGGCACTCAAAAATTTGCTTACAATTTTCAAATCTGAAAATACTTCTGAAAGCAGCTTTCGGGCTTCCCTGATAGTTCAGCTGGTAAAGAATCTGCCTGCAATGCAGGAGACTCCGGGTTGATTCCTGGATCGGGAAGATACCCTGGAGAAGGGGTAGGTTACCCACTCCAGTATTCTTGGACTTCCCTGGTGGCTCAGATGGTAAAGAATCCACCTGACACCTGGTTCCATTCCTGGGTTAGGAAGATTCCCCCAGAGAAGAGCATGGCAACCCACTCCAGTATTCCTGCCTGGAGAATGCCATGCAGAGAGGAGCCTGGCAGGATACAGTCCATAGGGTTGCAAAGAGATTGAACAACTAAGTAGGGCAGAGCACAGCAGTCCCTTCAAACACTTCTTCGGGACTGAAAGACTAATGATGCTATACAGTGCAGAAGGAGCCATCTCTCACTTGCCTTCCTGGGAAGCTGTCACCAGATGGCTCCTCAGTGCCACCTGGATTCTGACAAGGTCTGAGACTTTCTGTCTTATTCCTATCAGAGTAGAGCTGCAGGCTACTGAATGGCTTATCTGCAGCAAGAATGGGCTTTTCAGCACCAGGATGTCCCACCATTCATGGTGCAGTGTCTAGACCCTTTTATTCTGGTGCTGCCCTATTGAACAAGGGACACAGAAAACTGGCACATTTGCTCCTCTTGCTTTTGCTATCTCTATGTATAATAAGCTATTTGAATATTATAAGGGATCATTGTTTCTGTACCAAGCAAATCTGTCAGCCTTGCCTGACACAATCCCCATGCTAAGTCTCTTTCCAATGCAGAGTGCACATCCAGTTCACAGGAAACTCTCAAGCATGTCTTTGGATGCACTGAGAGCGGGGATTGATTCCAAGCAAGGAGCAACTCTCTTTCTCTACCATCAAAGCACTAAGACAAAAATATCAATCATCTGTGACCACAATGATGCTCTATAGCAAACAACCTCAAATCTCAGTGGCTTAAAATAACAGTAGTTTATTCTTATACCTATGGATTGGTTGTAGCAGCAGGTCTGTTCCATGAGTCTTTCATTCTTTTTACACCAGGTGGCTAGCCAGGCATGTTCTTCCCATGACAAAAGTGGAGACACTGAGAGGCATGCCCAACCATACACATTCCAAGCCCTTGCTTGAATCAGTTGCTAACATCCTATTGACAAATCAAGTCACATAGTAGAGTGATGGATCAAGACACAGGAGAAGCACACTCCACCCATGGCCATGAACAGGGAAGGACTTTTTTTTTAATGATAGGCTAATTTTCCACATCCAAGAACCACTCTGTGTTACAGGTTCAAGGGACACAAAACCAGCTCTCAGATTAGCTCTGTTACCGTCTCTCTCTAAAGACGAAACATCTGTTGCTTCTTATCTTAGGCATGGTACTAAGCATAACTCTTTTCAAAGAAATCCTTGCCAGAAATCCTCCCCTCATCTCCACCTATCTAGACTTTTTAATAATTCCCATGAAGATTAGGGGTATAATTGACTTCTGATTCCCTTCTTGGAAGTCCTGCAGGGCGATGCTTTGCAACTCACTTCAATGTCTAATATTCAGTGCATAAGGGCCATTACCACACCTTCCATTATAGCAACTTCTTACACAAACAAAACCTGGGAATGCACACTGCAGATGACCAACTTGGGGGCTTGAAAAAGAAAGTGTAACTCTAGTAAAACAGGGTATTTGCCATCTCTCTTAATATTCAATCTCCTGTTAGTTAGATTTTGAGAAAAAAACAAACAAAGCTACATAATTAGGAATCCTGGAAAAAGACCTAGAGAGAATGAATTTTCAGTGATGTTAAATCCTCCATGTCTTTCCTGGTTTTGCCACCAATGAGAACTCATGTCCCCTCTCTTCAGGCATCATCTGCCCAGAAATTAATTTTCATTATGTGGCAAGTATACAATTCAATGGAAAGCCATCTCACTGTATTTTCTACCTAAAACTCTCCTTCTAATTGCTCTTACATGTGTACAAGAACAAACCTTTCCCTCTCCTTTTATTGGTGGCTCTTTCTCACATTGAGTAAAAAAGAATGAAGCATTGACAGCAGTCAAAGGGAAGAAGAGACAGAAATATATTAAACAAAAGAAGTACAAGTGTCTTCATCAACCATACTTCAGAACGTTAAGCAGTTTGGAATAAGCCTACACTATAAAAACTGGGATGCAGCCTAAGCATATCCTTCTATTGAGGACTGGTGCATTTTGACCGTGTCAAAGACATATTAGTTAATTAACAATGGACCCACTAAGATAATAAATTCTATTAAAATTTTTTGAAGAGCTGGGTATTTGTAAGCATTTAAGAAAATAAGAGTAAGATTGCTAGGTAAATGCCTTACAGGGTTATCTTTTCAACTGGACAAAAATTATTTGCATCTCAGCAAGACTGACAACATTAACTTCACAAAATATGAGTCTTTAATTAACAATTCATAGCAGAGCCATGAAACGTACATTTCCAAAGATAAATGGTCCTTCTTGGGCTTGTTAAATCATACCCCAGTACATTTTTAGAAGGTCATTTTGTACTCTCTTGGCCATAAACAAGTTTAGGATAGCTTTTCTCAACAAGAATATCTGGGCATGTTTATGCATTTGTGGATGAGGTTTGGTGAAATTCTATTTGCAGAGGGATTGAGGAGCCTCCTGGGAAATCATTCATGCTATTCCCACTGGTGAGTTGAGCTGTGTTTGGGCAGGTCTGGCAGTGGCGTGTCAAGGGCAGGTCAGTGGGAGCAATCCTCTCTGAGTGCTGGCAAGAAAGGGATACACTGTCTGCAGAGGATTTAACAACAATAATATAACCAACTGAAAGTTCATCTGCTTTTGATTATCACCTTGCTCTAGCAATTCTGAACAACATGAGTGATAAAATATTCATCCCACTAGGGCAGACCACTCCCACCTCTCTCCTCGTTGGTATGGAACTGATGTCTGGGCACCAACAGGAAGATATCATGGAAGTGTGTGGCAGTCGGCTAGAGGAAACAGAACATATTGTAAGGGAAGGTAAATTAGATTAACTCGAAAACAAACTCTTGCCTCATGATAATATGATCTGGCAAGGCATTCTGGGTACACAATTGTTACGTGGGTTGAATTATTTCTCCCCCAAATTCATATGTTGATATCCTGTCCCCCAGTATCTCACAACGTAACCTTATTTGGAAGTGGAGTCATTGCAGAGGTAATTAGCTAAGTTCAGATAAGGTCATTAGGATGAGCCCCAGGCCATTGTGTCTGGTGTCCTTATACATAGGGAACCTTGGGACACAAAGACACACACACACAGGGAGAATGTCATGTGAAGGTAAAGGCAGAGACTGAGGGAATGCTTCTAAAGCCAGAAAACTCCCATAAACTAGGAGAGAGGCATGGATCAGATCCTTTCTCACAGCTCTTAGAAGGAGCAAAACCTTGATCTCTGATTTTAACTTTCAAAACTATGAGACAATAAAGGTCTGTTGTTTAAGCCATCCAGTCTGTGGCACTGTGTTCTAGCAGCCCTGGGAAACTAATTCACTAGGTTTGTTGTAGCACTCATCACATTCACAGCCCTTGGCTTAGTGCATGGTAGCTGTCTACTAAGACCGCAGCAGTTGGGCATAACAGTCAAGGTAAATTTCACCTCAATATATAAAGCTCTTTATAGCTTATGAAACCATTTCCATCCTTGTGTGGTAAATCCGCCAAGTATTTCCAGAGAAGAAAACTTCGTTTCAAAGAAAGTAAACTATTTGCTCAAGAACACAGAGTTTGTATATTGATCCTAGAGCTAGGGCTCTTGGAAAATGCCTCTTTTTTTTAACTCTCTCCTTGCATGATGACTGAGTAATCTCCTAGATCTCCTAGGAAATGGAATAGAATTATGATAACATAAATATTCTTTCTTATCTAATCAGAAAACTAATGTATTTATCTCAAGGGCTGGGCAGATTTATGCTAACTGGACAGTCCATGTGTTTGGAGTGACTTCTATAGGATTTAGGTACCAGCCAAAACTGAGTTGTCTAGTTCATATGCCCCCACGCCTTCCCATGGGAGGCTCGAAGAGGATGGTAGAAGTACAAACACCAGGTGAGTATGTATGTACTTATTTATAAAGCTATTAGGTTGAAAAAGTTTAATAGAGATTATCTTCACTAAAGCACAAATTACCTTTCTCCACCATAGAAAATCAGTCACATGGCTTCTCTTGTTCAATTATTTCTCATTAATCAGGATCTAACTTAAGGGATTTCAGAGAAGGGATGTATTAATATCAGGTATACTTATTGAACAAATCTCCCTGGGAACAGTTGAGAGTTAGGACTGGGAGTTGAAGTTAAACTTGATTTAAAATGTGGAATTAGGATATGCAGGTGGGAAGAATATAATGGACAAATGCAAGTAGATAGTCTGTAAGCTTTAGTTCTGATATAATATCATACACTATTATCTTTGTAACTCAGAATTTTATTCAGTCATTCATTCATCAAGTATTTATTGCATACTCATTGAGTGCTAAGCACTGTTCTATAAACTGGGACTCAGCAGTGAATAAAGCAAAGTCGCTGCCCTCCTGAGTCTAATACAGGGATGAGGAAGATGGATAATACACCAAGAAGCAAATACAGTTGTCCTCAGTATCCACAGGGAATTGGTTCTAGCACAGCCCCCAGAGACCAAAATCTGGGGATACTCAAGTCCTTTATATAAAATGATATCATATTTGCATACAAATTATGTGTATCTCCTGTATGCTTAAAATCATCTGTGGATCACTGGTAGTACCTAACACAATGTAACCGAATGTAGATAAATGCAAACACAATGTAAAGATTGTATAAATAGTTTCTGGTGCATGGCAAATTCATGTTTTGCCTTTTGGAGCTTTTTAGAATTAAAAAATATATTTTCAGTCCTCAATTGGTTGAATCCAAATTGAGGATGCAGAAACTGTAGATGTGGAGAGCTGAGTGTATGCCTACATACCGGGTAGTAATAATGGCTATAAAGAAAAGTTAAGCCAGATAAGGAGAAGCGAAACCTCCGCTGTATTTGTATAGTAATCTGAACAAAGTGAATCATAGAGATGTGTAAATATCTGAAAGAAGAGCTTTTGAAGCAGATAAAACAGTAAGTGCAAAGGCCCTAAAGCAGAAGCTTAGTTGACATAGGAGGAAGGCCAGGATGGAAATACTCAGTGCATAATGACTGATTAAGTGACTGGCATATTTTGAGTACAAGTTTACATTGTGTAATAAAGGGAAAAAGATTATTCATAGCATCTGTTATCTTTAATTTTTGTGTTTACTCCATTTTTAGCTTTGTATGTCTTTTGAGAAATCATAACGCCTTTTGAGAAATCATAACAAAAACATAAAAGCTTTCATTAATTGATTTCTGTCTCAGTGTTCAACCCTCCACTAAGGGTTTTACAAATATGATCTCACTAACCTTTACAACAACACTTAAAGGTAGATATTGTTATTCCCATCTCACAGATGAGAAAACTGAGGCTGCAAATGTTTAAATGACTTTCTTATCATTGGAAAACTAGAAAAGGAGCATGAAGATTCAGTGAGGCTGGACTGATTGCAAAGCATTTAGCTCTTAAACACAAAACTTATTCTTACAGATCAAGTTTTAACTTAGAGGTTGCATTTTATCTGAAGAGAATTTTTTAAATATGCAGCTTCTTGCAGTATTCTCAAGCTCCATAATATTTGAGATAGACTACATTGCTTCTCAGGTTCATTCAAAATATATTTCTTGGTTGAATGGGTTTTCTCTCCATCCTTATGTCTTACTGTATGTTTTAATTCTGCTTCCTCTGAGTATGTTTGTTCACATGTTCGTTAAGCTTGTGTTGACTGCTTACTGTGGGCTGGATGCTCTGCTGGGGCCACAAATTAAAATGTGGTGGCCCTGACCTCGATAAGGCCCAATCCCCACCTATCAGCAAAAAGGCAACATTGTGGGTTTGGGGCAGATCTCCAAGCATCCTACCAGCAAGAACAAGATGGTACTCTCAAATTAAGCAGTTCAAGGAGAGATTAGTAAAGTATGTATGGAGACCTTTTATGACTATTTAGGTGTAGGCAGAATGTAGGGATGGAGAAGGCAATGGCACCCCACTCCAGTACTCTTGCCTGGAAAATCCCACGAATGGAGAAGCCTGGTGGGCTACAGTCCATGGGTTGCACAGAGTTGGACACGACTGAGCGACTTCACTTTCATGCATTGGAGAAGGAAATGGCAACCCACTCCAGTGTTCTTGCCTGGAGAATCCCAGGGACGGGGGAGCCTGGTGGGCTGCCGTCTATGGGGTCGCACAGAGTCGGACATGACTGAAGCGACTTAGCAGCAGAATATAGGACCCTGGTGCACTAGGGAAGCCGACTCAATAGCAAGTGCAGGCATTTCTCATTTCTGCTAGGATACGTGGAGAAGGAAATGGCAACCCACTCCAGTGTTCTTGCCTGGAGAATCCCAGGGATGGCGGAGCCCAAAGGGCTGCCGTCTGTGGGGTCGCACAGAGTCAGACACGACTGAAGCGACTTAGCAGCAGCAGCAGCAGCTAGGATACCAAACTAAGTTTGAATAAGCTTTTCTGCTTTGAAAATCCTGCCAAATTTAGTGTGTGAATACCCCTAAGATTCTATTTTTGGTAAATGAAAATGCCCTTAAGAAAATGTGTTGCATTTTCCCCTTGCTTCTTTTTCTATCAACATCAAAAACCTCTTGCTAACAGTAGCCTTCAATGATTTCAGTTACCTTTAATGGAAAACTCTCAAGTGTTTTTTGTTGCCATTTTCAGCTTTCCCAAAGGCTCCATTTTTATGCCAAAGAATTCTCTTCTTACAGTAATCAAATCATCTATTGTTTGCAGTAAACAAAAGAAAGACTTGTGTTTTATCACTAGGATGAAACTTCAGCTCAATTCAACTCAATTCAGTATCTCTCCATTTCAGAGACATGCAGAAAGTGTTGCTTTCAGGAATGTATTATTTATCTGTTGCTGCATAGCAAATTACCCTCAAAACTCATAGATTTTTTAAAAATAATTATTATCTTAGGTTCTATGTATCAAGAACTCAAGAAATATTTAGCTGGATACTTCTGACTTTGTGTCCCTCATGGCGCTGTAGTCAAGATATCCGCTTGGGCTGCAATAATCTGAAAGTTCTACTGGAGCTAGAAGATCAGCATCTAAGATGACTCACTCTTGTGACTGTTGACAGGATGCCTCAGATCTTTGTCTCAGAAGCCTCTCCATGGACTGTTTGATGTGCCCTTAGGCCACCATGCTGTCTTCTTTCAGAGTCAATAACCCAAGAGAGAAAAGCTGAAGTTCCAGCTACATGCCATCACATTAACATATGCTAGTCACTAGGTTCTCACACTGATGAAAAGGAGACTTAAACTCCACTTTTTGAAGAAGTATCAGAATTTGCAAACACAGTTTAAAGCCATCACCAGCAGTATATGGATTCACTACTCATGCACCCGTTAAATCAAAAGATTTACTGTTGTATGTCAATCCTTCATATTTTCTTATCTCTTAATTTCAACTGCTTGCACTAGCCTGTGCCACCAGCCTTCGTAGACTTTGGTCATTACTAGAGGAATACTTTGCATGATTAGAAAGCACAGGAAAGCAAAGGAATAAAAATAGAGCCTTATTAAGGAGGGACTATATTTATCATGATAAAGCCCAATATTATCATCAAAGAAGGACTTCACCAAGTGCTCCGAAGAATAGGAGTATAAATGCTGGTTTCTTACAACCAAGTCTAGCCTTTTGAATGGTTTATTGAATTTGTCAGTTTCTTTAGGCTAAGTTTAATGAAAAAGATTTATTAATAGATGTGTGAAAAAACATATAGAGAAGTTGCAATAATTTTTAGGGAATCCACCAAATCAAGCCACATATTTGCAAGATTCTGGAAAATGGTCCTTCACAAAGGGAAAAGATAATTGAGGAATGAAAGAGAAGCATTCGTGGTGACCAATAACCCATTAGGATGGAGTGTGGCACTTATGTTCCTGTGTTCCATTTTGGGTTCACTGCAGGTTTTCATGACTGTCTCACCCTCAACCAAAACCACCACCCTTAACATTGTACCATTAAGTAGAATCGCAATGTGCTTATGTTGACCTGGAATATAAAGAGGTACAGGCTAGTGAAACAAGGCACTTGTGGAATGAGACCAAAGGTTAATTTTAGTACTTTTTTCATTGGCTTGTGCAGTGAGAAGTGTATCTCTGACGCACCTTTCTGACTCTAAGATCGTAACTAAAATAGTTCTTATATTTGGTTTCCCAGGGAATAAGATTAAACTTGCAGAAACATGATTACAAAGACTTTACAGACTGTCCCATGGAACTTCAATGCTTAAAAGAAAATTTAACTTAGCAAATTCAAGTCTCTGTGATATCTACAGCTGTCTAATCAGTTACCTTTTGTCAATCCATATAGCCATCGTTTGGACATATAAAATACTGGTTCTGTGTTTGCAGTTAAAGAATAAAGAGTAGCTAACATTTCTGATCAGTGAGGCCCTACCTAACCCCAATTTACAAGTTAAAGCCACTAGGGGAAATACCAGTTTATTAATATAAGGTATGTTAAAGCAGGACCATTCTGGTCTTAATTGCAACCCAAGTATCTCTAAGATAGGTTCAGTTTATCAAAGTAGGTGTGGGACAAACACTCAAACATATAATTTTCTTTCTTTTTTTAATATAAATTTATTTATTTTAATTGAAGATTAATTACTTTCCAATATTGTATTAGTTTTGCCATACATCAACATGTATCCACCACAGGTATACACATGTTCCCCATCCTGAACCCCCTTCCTTCTTCCCTCCCCGTACCATTGCTCTGGGTCATCCCAATGCACCAGCCCCAAGCATCCAGTATCATGCATTGAACCTGGGCTGGTGACTCATTTCATATATGATATTATACACGTTTCAATGCCATTCTCCCAAGTCATCCCACCCTCTCCCTCTCCCACAGAGTCCAAAAAACTGTTCTATACATCTGTGTCTCTTTTGCTGTCTTGCATACAGGGTTATCATTACCATCTTTCTAAATTCCATATATATGTGTCAGTATACTGTATTGGTGTTTTTCTTTCTGGCTTACTTCACTCTGTATAATCGGCTCCAGTTTCATCCACCTCATTAGAACTGATTCAAATGTATTCTTTTTAATGGCTGAGTAATACTCCATTGTGTATATGTACCACAGCTTTCTTATCCATTCATCTGCTGATGGACATCTAGGTTGTTTCCATGTCCTGGCTATTATAAACAGTGCTGCAATGAACACTGGGGTACATGTGGCTCTTTCAATTCTGGTTTCCTCGGTGTGTATGCCCAGCAGTGGGATTGCTGGGTCATAAGGCAGTTCTATTTGCAGTTTTTTAAGGAATCTCCACACTGTTCTCCATAGCGACTGTACTAGTTTGCATTCCCACCAACAGTGTAAGAGGGTTCCCTTTTCTCCACACCCTCTCCAGCACTTATTGCTTGTAGAAAGTAATGATAGAAAGCAAGTTTCATCACTCTTACCCCTTCAGTAATATCAAGGCTATAAAAACTGTACATTATGTGAAGTAACAGGGATATTTCTTCAGAAAGAGCTGTTGTCATCCTGAGTCTCTAATTCCCCCAGAAAGGAGGGAGAGGAGTATTACCTTCTTTACCTAAAGTCCAAAGAGGAGGCTTTCATGAGACCACTTGGACACTTTCAAAGCATTACTTTTTCTCTAAAGTTCCAAACACAGAGCTAATTTCATTCTAATTCATTCATAATTTCATCCATAATTTTGATCAATGTCTTCTAGACATTCTGATTTTGTGAACTGAGACTGTCTCCATGACTTAAAGTTATTGAGAGGATATCTATTACCCAAGAATGACAGAAAAGTCCAGGGACTTCAAAACTTTTCATTCTGTGGCTTTATAGAAGATTCTTATACAAAATACTCTTTAAAGGTAAAGAAGAAGAAAAAAAAATCAAACTTGTGCTTCATTGCATATGTCTAGCATATCATTTATATATACAATGAGACCAGCGACTTTTTCCCCTGTAAAACTGGACCATCTCCTTCTGACTGGAGATGTCACTTTTCACATCCGAAGTATTTCACATTCTAGTATATTTCCTAGAATTGAAAGTGTTCATTATGATGACTGTAGTTGGGGCTAACAGAGTTGGGCAAGGTTAACCACAAATAGATGCTCATGAAGGTAGAGTTATCATGCATTTTAAAAGTTCCTACCAACTCACTCATGTCTTTAGCTCTGCAATTAGACCCTTACTTCTGCCACTTATGAGTTTATATCTTTTTAAGTGTGAACTACTGGGAGTGCTTCCTCCTTTCTTGCTTTCTTATCTTTTATCTTAACTGATTATGAGAATGAACACATTAAGTAGGCCTCATCTGCCCTACATAACCAAGTGTAAATGAGCTTGTTAGATCCATTATTCAAAGGAGATTTTAAAAGGAAGAATGAAAATGAGGATATGAAGCTGAGAGAAAGGAAAGGAGATAAGAGATTCCTTAAGGGGAAAAAATGTTCAATAGACAGAAGATAAATTTTATTTGCTGAACAATATTGTCTGGACCTGATAATGGAATCCAGTAAGGTTTACTGTGATCTACCTCATGGACCACTAGATAATCACTCAGATATGCACCCATTTAAATAAAACCATGGCTCCTGATACTGTTAATGCCTTTCAAAGTATTTGATGTCAATGAACTCTAGGCATTGTCTCAATAAAATGCCTTGTGGAAGGACTTGACTTATTGGAGTAGATAGAAGTTTTTTCTGAGTGGTCTAAAAGGAAAATAATTGTACAATGAGCAAGTAAATGGAAAGAATCAAGATCTCTGTTTCCAAAATGATAGTAGAATGATGACATGAGGCATCATCACTTCTCATGGATCTAAAGCTGGAAAAGATCTCTCAGTATTTGCCATCCAAACACAAGTCTTCCTTCTTTTTGACACTTCCTCCATCCATAATAACTGTGAAAGGAGTCAAGAGGCTCTTAAAGAACCCCATAAAAGGCCAGTGGTGGCATTGGTACTCAGTCCAGAGATGAGAAAGATTAGACTTTTCTGTGGGTATGTGGAAATCCTCATCTATCGCCTTGAGGACAATGGACAGATCCCACTTAAAACACAGTTTGAGAAACTTAAATTGCATACCCAAGGTTGGCATTTTTCCATTGTTACTTCCTAGAAATCAGAGTCATTAATCAATGAAATAGAATGACTATAGAATGCCTGGAAACAAATCACCAAGATTATCTACTGCTGTATTCTGTGTCTCTTCTTTGTCATCCCCTTGGCTATAATTTCATTCTCTATCTTAGCAGTTTCTTTGGCTCCAGTGGAAGGCTCATGTCATCTCACTGAAGTCTGTTGTCCATTGATTAGGACCCTGGAACCAACTGTTTCAGCCTTTTTGGCTCAAGATTCTGGCACTGTTCCCTAAGTGTAAAAATGGAGTCGATTTGGCACAGAGATGAACCAAGGTTTGAAAGGAATATGTGCTTGAAACTGGAGTAGGGTTACCCTGAGTTTATCATTGGTTTCACTGGCATTAAAATACAATACTTCTTTCACTTCAGTGCTCAAGGTGGAGGGTGTGTTCCACATTCCCAAATAAATTATGTCTCAGATACCAGCTGGGTATGTTTGTGATGTAGGTGATGACCCTTACCCTCAATCATTCACCTCAATTTGCACTTGGGCATCTGTTACACATTTGATCTATTCCTTTTATTATTGTTATTATTGCTCCATGTCAAGAAGAGTATGTAGACTGAATATTGACTTGCCAGAAATAATAGCTAAAACGTGCAGCTTCACACTATGAGAGAAAGTGGTTTAGCACAAACCTCAGGGTTGGAGAATAGGAGTTCATTGAATGAAGGTCGTCCTTGAGCAGCCTTATAAAGAAAAGGGAAATTTTGTCTATAATAGTTAAATTATCCTTCCTTGAGCAAAACCAATCTAGCCAAAAAATAACTGGAATTAAGCTACAGTTAGGTTGTTCTCAGAAATGAAAACAATGTCTGTAAGTGAGAATTTTCTAAAGTTGTTAAGAGGTGTGAAGAAATTCACTAAAGTTAGAATTGGAAGATCTAGTGGACTGCTCACATGAACTTTGGGTTGAAGTTAGGGGCTTCCTGATAGCTTAGTTGGTAAACAATACCCCTGCAATGCAGGGGAACCCTGTTCAATTCCTGGGCAGGGAAGATCTGCTGGAGAAGGGATGGGCTACCCACTCCAGTATTCTTGGGCTTCCCTTGTGGCTCAGCTGCTAAAGAATCCGCCTGCAATATGGGAGACCTGGGTTCGATCCCTGGGTTGGGAAGATCCCCTGGAGAAAGGATAGGCTACTCACTCCAGTATTGTGTCCTGAAGAATTCCATGGACTATACAGTCCATTGGGTCACAAAGAGTCAGACACGACTGAGCGACTTTCACTTTCATTTTCTGAAATGATTAAACCACAATTCATCAAATATTATGGTAGAAGAAACCCTGGAGGTGATGGCATTCAACTCCTTAATTTGCAGATAAATGAATGGAGACCCACAGAGGTAAAGTGGTTGGTGAAGGTCAAATTGAAATATTGGCTGAGCTGTAACCAGAATCCATTTCTCACCTCGCCCCGCTGCCTCCAAAAAAAGTCTTTATGCAACAGCTGCTTCACATAGAAAGGTTAAGTTCAGTTGAGATCAAAACACTTATTTTGGATTATTTTTATCAGTCAAGGTCCAATTAGAAAAGCAGAAATCATGCTAAGTGTTTGAAAGAGTGGATTTGATACAGACTGGATTGTGAAGAGTGAAAGAACAAAAAGAAGTTGCTGGAGTAATCAGATATTAGAAACTTCAGGAAGAAGTTACTACCCCTAGGATTGAGAGGAGTAAAGAGAGGGAACTGGACATTCAAAATCGAAGAGACAGGAGGAGAGAGCCTTCTGCCTCCCCATCTCAAGATGCAGAGCAGAGTAGAAACGTCTATGTATGCATCAATCTACTAAGTACTTTATTCTGGAAATGCTAAAATGAATAAGAGAGAGACAGATTTTCACTTTGGGAACCAAAGGAAGATCTTTTCATAATCACTGTTAAGACCTAATTTTGTTGTTCAGTTGCTCAGTCATGTCCAGCTCTTGCAAATCCATGGACAGCAACATGCCAGGCTTTCCTGTCTTTCACTATCTCCTGGATTTTGCTCAAACTCATGCCCATGGAGAACAATGAATAATAAGTTCACCAACCCAATAAGATCCCCAAAGTTTGAAAGGTAATTTTAGACATGATAAATGCTAAAATAAAAATATAAAAGGGTTATCTAATAGAAAGTAATGGGTCAGGGGTAGGTTGGTCAAGGAAGGTCTCTCTGAACAGGTAGCACTTTAAGTAAGTCCTGGTGGAAAAAAGGAATGAGCAAAGGGAAAATAAGTGCAAAGCCCCTGAGGCAGGATCAAGTTTAGTGAGTTCAAAGAACATAAAGAAAGCCAGAATTGATGGAGTATAGTCTGAAGGCAGAAGGGCCGCATAGTAGATTCGGTTGTATTTAGAAAATATTGATTTCCCTACCCCATCTCCATGGGCAGAGTGTATTTTCCTGTCACTTGATTTAGATCTTGGTCATATGACTTGCTTTGTATTTAGCTGAGATGACATGACCAAAGATTTTGAAATTTTCTCATGTAGTTGTGCTTATCCTTTTATACTCCAGCATTTTACCATAAGAATAACATGCAGAGGATAGCTGCTGGTCTAAGTAGAGCAAGTGACATTGAGCAGATCTAGACACAATTTGCAGTGTGGAGCCAAGCCTGACTAAGTCCAGCTTGGATCAGCAAGCTCTAGCCAACCTACCGGTATTATTGAATGCTTATTATTGTGTGTCACTGAAATGTAGTGTATATTATACAGCAGTGACTAACACATTGGTACAAAATAAAATTAGAGAAATGCTCAGAGGCCTTGAAAGCCACAGTGAGGAGTTCATAGTTTTGAGAATTTGAGTTTTTTAACACAATTATGGGGGTCACAAAGAGTCGGACACGACTGAGTGACTGAACTGAACTGAACTGAAAGCAAAATTGTGTTTGTTAAATGAAAGAGTTCTGTGGAGCAGAGAGATATTGCCTTTAGCTCTCAGAATTAGAAAGTTATGTGGGGGAAAATATGAGGGTATAAGTGACAGCCTCCATTATCTTAATAAATTACACCTCCATTCAATCAAAAGTGCAGAAAACTAGTCTAGTTCAGGTAGATGTCAAAATATAAGGAGACCCAATCTGCTTACAATATGTGAGGTGTGGGTTCAACCCCTGGGTTGGGAATATCCCCTGGAGGAGGTCATGGCAATCCACTCCAGTATTCTGGCCTAGAGAATCCCATGGATGGAGGAGCCTGGAGGGCTACAGTCCATGGGGTTATAAAGAGTTGGACACGACTGTTCGACTATGCACAGACACAATTTGATCAAGCAAGACTGGTGGCATTGTTTTTGGCAGCACAGCATGGAATAGGTGGAACACCAAACAGAGCAAGCATTGTGTCCAGGAAAACAATAAAGAGAGACCCAATAGCTGGGAGATGCCTGGAAATAATAAGACAGGAAATAGGTCCCAGGCAGATGATCTAAGAAGGTCATGCAGGACAGAGGAGCCCCAGGTTCCCAGCTAAAGCTTCTGGCCTCAGAAAGAGCCAGACTGACGGGCTGAACCACAAAGAGGTTCAGGGCTGAAAAGTGAAAGTGTGAAAGTGTTAGTTGCTCAACTGTGTCTGACTCTTTGTGACCCCATGGACTGTAGACCACCAAGTTCCACTGCCCATGAAATTCTCTAGACAAAAATACTGGAGTGGGTTGCCATTTCCTTCTCCAGGGGATCTTCCTGACCCAGGGATCGTACCCACATCTCCTGACTCTCCTGCATTGGCAGGTGGATTCTTTACCATCTGAGCCACGAGGGAAGGGTTAATCCTAAGATTTCTGCTGAAGTCCTCAATGCTTCAGCCATCTTGTCAGGAGCAATCAGAGGCTGTAGGAGAAGAGTAACTAACTACACCAAGGGGCACTGGCAGCATCTTGTCCTGGTGTAATTCTCTGCCAGCAGCTGCCTTTACAACCTTGAGAATTTTTCTCTTCCTTACTTCCAAGTATCTTTTAACCCGTTGCCTACTAAGAACATCTTGTTTTCTTTGGTGAACTACCCATCTCTTTCCAATGCACTCAATCCCAGCTCATCCCAGTTACAGTGGTAAGAACAAGAATTAGGTACAGCCAATCACAGCCAGAGAATGTTCTCCAGGAATGTGCACATGACCTACTCTGGACCAGCGCATACACCCTGGAACTTTACCTGGAGCAGTGAGTGATGAGACATTCTCTCTGCTGAGGTTGTAACTTGGAGCGGTTGCAAAGTCAACTTGTTACCATTTAGGAAGAAGCTACCAAGGAATAAAGTCAACAGAAAACAGAAAGATGAAACAAGATATTTTGGCAACATGATCTGAACACCTGAATCCAGCTACTCCTGAAGATGAGGCTGTTCTACAGCTTTTCAGTTACAGAAGCCAACACATTTCCTTTTCGGTCAAGCCGGTTCAGGGTTTTTTGTCATTTACAGACAAATGAGTCAGGGAAGTCACTTCACCTCTCTGAAACCCTCTCTGCTCTCATCTGTAAACTGATGGCTCCTAAGGATGCCTTCCACTTGAAGCAGCCTTCAGACTTTGATTGTGAGACAGAACAAAACAATTCATGTAGATTGTCCACAGGCTCCTCCCAAGAGAGTCATGCAACCACCAGCATATATTCCTCCTTTCCTTTCATCCTCCTTTGAATGAGAGTCTTCCTCCTTGCTAGAAAAAGGCTTAGTCAGCCTACCTGATAAATAAATGAAGAAAATTGAAGAGGAAAGTAAGAGATGAAAGTAGGGCTAGCCCAGAAATTGAGAGAGGATTTGTGAAAGACTGTATGGACCCTTACACAGAGTGTGTAATCTGTGCAGAGTGTGTTGGACATAAACACAAGTCAGAAGTTTCCTATGTGAGTTGCTATGGATCCACATTTGTCTTTTGAAAAGTGCAGGTCAAGGATTTGGCTGACTTGCACAGGACTATGTTTCTTTAATCATTAGTGTTCTCTAAGGCTGAGCCCCAGATTGAATGAGTTTTGAAGGGTCCTTGTGGACCACCACTCTCCTTCTGACACTGTGACTGCTCCCTCCATGGGAGTGTTGCGATATATCCTGAGCAGTGCTGCAGATGGCACTGGGGAGAAAAGGAAGGTGCTCTCACCTGAGCAGCTGTGTCTGTGGAATGCCAATGAATGAACTGCCAGGAGATGGTTCTTAGGTTTCCCAACTGTCATATGGGCTAAAAAAATCAATTGATGAATGAGTGGTTTAGCCAGCTCTGTGGTTAAGCATTTGTAGTGGCACTTGCCTAGTTGTTCCAGACATTTTAACAAATAAATTGGATCAAATACTTGGCAGTTGATCAATGGCTCAGCTCTCAGCCATCATGGTGCACGCAGCTCCTGAGACACAGTGGTCACCAGTGCATTTGATGCAAGCTCTGCAGGAGCTTCTTCTGCTATTGATTCACCTTCACAAAGTTCATAAGCAAGAAAATTGCATTACTAAGAAATTACATGAAAAATGCATCATTAGGATTGTGTAGGTATTTAAAAGTAAAAGATGTGTACATTTGTAAAGATTAAATTAAAGAACCATCAAGAAGAGATTATTTGACCTTTCAAGAAATAGTTTGATAAGTCTGAAAGAACACCAAATTGCATTATCTTGGTGATAAAAACCCGCCAATTATCTATTATTAGCTGCCAATTTCAGTTGAAAGTCTTGTTATTCATGATCCTCCATGAGATAGTCCAAATATGTCTTTCTACTCTGGTATCCTTCTGGACTTGCAGTTCACTTATCTCCTCAAATTGTAGACTAAATGAGCTTACATGTGTTTGTTTTTTTTTTTTTCACAGAAGGGGGAAGGTGGAAAGATCAACTTGTATCAAATACTAGAAAAGGTGAAGAAACCCAGAGAGTCTACCAACCACTGCTCCAGGTCAGGGGTCTGTGAATCTGGATGGAAAAATTAAATCTTCATTTTTACTAATCATTTTAACTAACTGAAATTTATCATTTCTTTTGATTGTGAATGTAGGCAACAAAACACAGTAAGTGATTATAGTACCTATTATTTTGTTACCGGTAAAAATTATAGATCTTCTCCTAGCACACTGCTGGTACAGCAGACATCTCAAAATATCACACATGCTTATCATAACTTCAAAATTATGGTAGTTCTTAGTCTTGCCACTAGATCTAGTCACTGAATGCATTAATCCAAGAGCACAGGTGTGTTTTTTAAATCATATACCTTAACTTTTTAATATTTATTTTGATAACTGTTTTTAAACATAGTTTTTTAGTACTTTTCATGCAACTAAAAGCACTGCTATGTATAACATAGATGACTAATGAGGACTCACTACAGGGAACTTTACTCAGTCCTCTGTGGTGATCTAAATGGGAAGGAAATCCAAAAAAAGAGAGGATATATGCATATATAGAGATATGCATATATAACTGATTCACTCCTATATAGCAGAAAATGGCAGCATTGTAAAGCAAGTGTAATTAGGTGGAATCTAGAAAAATGTTATAGATGATCTTATTTGCAAACCAAAAATAGAAACACAGATGTAGAGAAAACGTGTATCAATACCAAAGGGAAGTGGGAAGTGGGAGGAGTTGGGAGATCGGGATTGACACATAAACACCACTGATACTATGTATGAGATAGATAAACAATGAGAACAAACAATATAGCACAAGGAATCCTGCTTAATGTACTGTGTTGGCCTGAATGGAAAAGGTCAAAGGGAAAGATGATATGTATATGAGGGCTTCCCAAATGGCGCTAGGGGTAAAGAACCCGCCTGCCAATGCAGGAGACATAAGAGACGCAGGTTTGATCCTTGGATGTGGAAAGATCCCCTGGAGACGGAAATGGCAACCCACTCCAGGATTCTTGCCTGGAGAATCCCATGGACAGAGGAGCCTGGCAAACTACAGTCCATGGGGTTGCAAAGAGTAGGACATGACTTAGGTGAAACAAGCAAGCAATATGTATGTGTATGGCTGATTCATTTTGCTACACAGTATAGTTGTAAAGCAACTATATTCCAATAAAAATTAATTAAAACAAAACTTTTGTTCCTGTTTTTAAAAAATAATATAAACAAAATATTAATCTGCAAAGTGGATCCATAGACTTAGTCATATTGCCAAAGTACGTAGTACAAAAAAAAAAAAAAAATAACAACATTTGATCTTAGCTTGCTGTCCCCAACTCTCTCTCCAGGCTAAAACAGCTCCTAGTTTGACAAATATTCCAAGCTTTCTGATTACAGCACTCTTGGTCTACCCATTTGTGCCAAATCCTGCTCACCTTCAAGGACCATCTTAGGTGCCTCTTCAATGTGAGACTCTTTTTTTTTTTCAACCACCAGAGAGGTGACTGCTCCATCCTTTATTTCTCTACTGCCATGTGCTTGCAACTCTCTTACGTGGTTCTAAATTAAAAGCTTGGCAACACAGCCTTACTCCACATGGTAGAAGAGTATGTATACTTCCACCAGCCAGTCTGGATCCGAATCCTGTCTGCATTCATTTCCTGGGGCTGTATAAAACTCTGGGTGGCTTTGGCTTCTCACAGTTCTAGATGCTCAAAATCTGAGATCAAGGTGTTGGTAGCGGTGGCTTTTTCTCTCTCCTGGGCTTGTATTTGGCCATCTTCTCCCTGTGTCTTGATGTGGTCTTCCTTTCTACCTATCACATTCTGAGGTACTAGCGGTCAGACTTCCACATATGACTTTTAGAGAGACACAGTGCAGCCCACAGCAGTAGGTATACCACAACCCTTAGAAAAAGTTTTACTTTAGAAAAAGTTCTCAACATCTCTTAGCCTTGATTCCCTTGCCTGTAAAATGGAACTTATTTCATGTAAGTGGTAGGAATTACAACTGTTGTAGGAATGAAATGAGTCATCTCCCACAAAGTACCAGGAACAACGCTGGGACGTGTCAGCAAAGTTAGTGATGGACATTTCCAGTACACTTGCTGGAAAGTTCCTAGAAGGCAAACATGACTTCATAATTGTCTCTTTCTTCTGTTGTTCCTAGGACACTGCTTTTAACATGATAAATACATTTCGAGTTGACCACTTAATTATTTTTTCAGAAACTGCTGTGTTGATGGGGGCTAAGAGGAAGATCCTGCTGCTGTTGCTGCGTCGCTTCAGTCGTTCCGACTCTGTGAGACCCCACTTTCATGCACTGGAGAGAGATCCTGAGATACTGACAAAACATGATAAGCTGCATACAGCTCAGAGAAAACCTAACCCCATTTTTTCTTGCCTTTCGAGAACCAAAGGCCCTTTTGAGAATGTGAACTCTAGGGTGCTCAGCCTAACCATCTATGCAGCAGCACTTAAACCCCATAAAAAATGTCTTCTCTCTACAGGAATTTCAGGGGGTTAGAGGTCTTGTTTCTGTGATAAATTTAAACAGGGGATGTTATCCAAATTTTGTAACCTAAGTAAAAGGAAAATTCTCATATCACTGGGGATATCTTCGTATTGAAACTGGTTCTAATTTTATCCTATTAATCTTAAATTAATAGACTACTTTGGGGATATAGATGATGTTATAGGAAGTAGAAAACGCTCTGAGAACTCAGTGTAAAAACCACTTAGTTCAATTGTTTCTGCTCTTGTTTAATATAATACATATATGCTTACAAGGCCTGTCCATGCTTAATGGAAACTTTGGAAAGGCATTTTGTTTTGTGAGAATTTAAGTTGATAGGCCACCATGGAATCAGCTTTATTTTTGTGAAATTGCCTTATAATTATTAGAAACTGGTTCTACATGGCTGCCTCAAATGAATATGAGTTCTGTGAAAATAATTTTCCTAATATTTGCATAACATACTTTAAAAAACCAACAACAAAAGACCTTAAGATGGTTAAATGTAATAATATTTTATTTCATATTCTTATTTTAATGGTGCTTTTGGCTCCAAGCCCTTCATTACTACCATTTTCTTTCCCTTTATATTTCATTCCATTTTCCCCTACCATAAAACACTCTGAATATGATTGGATTCTGAACTGAGCTGGTCTCTGGTGCAATAACATTCGTGACTCCTTTTTCTGTGAGCAGGGAGGGGACAGGCAGGATGGAAGGGAAGGAGTCCCTTTTCTCTCTGTGGGAATAAGCTCTGGGAATGCCCTTTAAAGGAAGAATCTTTTCTGGATGATTTTTCTGTAATACATCCTCCTCCCCATCCATGATCCGACTTTGACTTTATCAACTCTCTAAAGGCACTTTGTTTGTAAAGTGTTAAATAAAATATCTATCGGGACATTTCTCTTTCAATTCTAGAGTGTAATTTTACCAAGATTGAGAGGACAAGGGAGTCTATACAGAAATCTCTGAGTGAAACTCAATAGAAACTCCTGGAGGCAGAGCCAGGGGCAGAATTGTCAGGAAGCAGACCCCCACCCCCAGGCAGTTATCTCTAGACCAAACAGGACCCTCCTGCCAGCATTAAGCTGAATTACTCAATCCATTTCCTAGGGTTCTTTGCACCATCTCTGTAGCATTGAAATGCCCATCATCTGTATAAGTGAGGTTCATACTTCACCATCTTCTTATAACTTTTATCAACTTATGAAATACAAACTGCAAATTAGAGGATCTATGGGGAGCCCGGTGGGCTGCCGTCTATGGGGTCGCACAGAGTCGGACACGACTGAAGCGACTTAGCAGCAGCAGCAGCAGCAGCATGTCCTACTCTAACCCTATTTCCATGCAGGTGGGAAGAAGTCAGGATACAGCAGGCAGCTTCTGACATGGCCCTCAGTGATTCCTACCTCCTGGCTTTCATATCCTTGAATAATTTCTCCCTTTGCATGTGGACTGGATGTAGTGATTTGTGAATAGAATATGGCAGAAGTACTGGGATGTGAGATATCACTTCTCAGATCAGGGTACAAGAAGACTGACTTCCCTACTGGATGTACTCTCTCTTGTTCTGTCATGGATGGCTCACCCACCACTAGGCCAGTCACCATGTCATGAGGTGGCCCTGTGGAATCTTTTCCTGTCCTTAGACTTGAACTAAAGCATTGGCTTTTCTTGGATCAGCCTGCCAATTTCACATGGGGAAGACCCAATGCTGGCTAACTGACAAAACATCATGTGAGAGTACTTAGCAGCAGAGTGTATTACTCAGGAGTCTCCAGCAAAACAGAACCAATAGAGTGTGTGTGTGTGTGTGTGTGTGTGTGTGTGTGTGTGTGCAGATTTATTATAATGAATCAGCTTATGTGGTTATGGAGGCTGGGAAGTCCCAGGATCTGCCATCTGCAAGCTAAAAACCCAGAAGAATGGATCATGCAGTCATGCAGTTCCAGTCCTGAGCACCAGAAGAACAAAATGATGTTGAGTTCTAGTCCAAAAGCTTATAGGCTGAGTCAAGAAGATTCAGTGTTTTAGCTCCAGCCTAAGGGCAGGAAAAGACTACTGTTCTAGTGCAAGGCAATCATGCAGGAGGAGTTCCCCTCACTTATGGGAGTGTCAGTCTTTTCAAGACTTCAACTGATTGAATGAGGCCCACCCACTTTGGACTTTAATCTCAATCAAGAATACCCTCATAGGCACACCCAGAAGAATGATTGACCAATGGTATCTGCCCCAGTCAAGTTGACACATAAAATTAACCACTGCACTGATAGCTTCAATACGTCTGGGTGACAACTGTCATGGTCAACAGATTGACAGCAACCTCCAGCAAGACCTAGACAGAATTGCTACCAATGGCTTTTCTTGTTTTATGTGTGTCTCAAATATTGAATGGGACCAAAAATAAAAAGCTATCCACTGTACATCCAATATTCAAATTTGGCTGGGTACCCATTCACAGGATGTGCTATTTATGTGATGGGGATGTGTGAGCCATAGCCAAGAATTCCTGGAGTATTCCAATGCCTAAAAGATAAACTTCCACATCCAAAGATGGAGAGGGTAGTTTCTCAAATTTTAAGATTCATTTGAATTTCCTAGTAATCTTGCCAAAATGCAAATTCTGATTTTTAGATTTAAAATGGGGTGTCTGTGAGGGTTCTGGAATTGATGCCCCTCAGATACCCAGGGACAACCTTATATGCTTTGCTCTGCTGCTGACCTGGTGATCAGAAATCTGAATATAGAAAGTTGTATCAGAATTGGTGAGTTGGACACGAAGCAAGGTACCAAGTGTTCAGGATAAACAGAAGAGAAAATTATTAACCAAAATGTGCTTAACTTTGAGAGGGAGACATGCAGCCACAGTCATGACTCTGTCACAATCACATGGCATAACTTTTGGTCAATGATGCAGCAGGGCCAAAATATCTTCTATGTCCTAAATTCTGCTGCAGTTGCTATGGCAACACTCTCCTGCATTTAGCCTAGGAAAAGATGACAGTGAGATGCAGAGCATGGTTTTTGTTTCTTTCTTTCTTTTTTTTTTTTTTTTTTTCTTAGAAACTAATAAAGGTTAGGGCCTGAGGGTAGCATACCTCTGGTCCTGCCATGGGTAAGAATCACATGGAAAGATCGTTTGCCACCTTAGAAAGGCAGAGTTACTCTCTCGCTGGAAAATAAACCAGATGTGGATTTAACTTTTTCATTCTGGGAGTCAGGGAGCATTCTTTTAAGAGACAAGGCAAGATTAAATAATGATTAGGAAGCTAGATATTTCTGGAATCTTGACATAGGAAGCTCAGTCAGGTGGGCCAGTCAGTCCTCAGCACCTGTCTCATCTTGAGAAGGTTCTCCCTGCCCCAATTTGACACTCTTTTGGGTCTCAGTATGAGAGTAGAAAGCAGGGTAAGTGTGCAATTCTGGCGCTCTGGGCGTGGTGAGGAACTCTCTCTACACTAGATCCATCATCTCAGGTTCAAGTTGCCCTGGTGGATGTACAGAGCTCTTCCTCCATTTGCCTCAGCCAGGCACTAACTATGTGACCTTGGGAAGGTCATTCACTTCTTATTGTATCAGTTTCCACATTTAGTGCTCCCCCCATGATTAATGCCCCCAAGCTTAATAAATGGGGAATAGTAAAGCTATTTTGAACATCTGGAAGTTCACGGTTCACATATTGCTTAAGCCTGGCTTGGAGAATTTTGAGCATTACTTTATCAGCGTGTGAGATGAGTGCAATTGTGCGGTAGTTTGAACATAAGGTGGTCTGGTATTCCCATCTTTTTCAGAATTTTCCACAGTGTATTGTGATCCACACAGTCTAAGGCTTTGGCATAGTCAATAAAGCAGAAAGAGATGTTTTTCTGGAACTCTCTTGCTTTTTCCATGATCCAGCGGATGTTGGCAATTTGATCTCTGGTTCCTCTGCCTTTTCTAAAACCAGCTTGAACCTCAGGGAGTTCACGGTTCACATATTGCTGAAGCCTGGCTTGGAGGATTTTGAGCATTACTTTACTAGCATGTGAGATGAGTGCAATTGTGCGGTAGTTGGAGCATTCTTTGGCCTTGCCTTTCTTTGGAATTGGAATGAAAACTGACCTTTTCCAGTCCTGTGGCCACTGCTGAGTTTTCCAAATTTGCTGGCAGATTGAGTGCAGCACTTTCACAGCATCATCTTTCAGGATTTGAAAGAGCTCAACTGGAATTCCATCACCTCCACTAGCTTTGTTCGTAGTGATGCTTTCTAAAGCCCACTTGACTTCACATTCCAAGATGTCTGGCTCTAGATTAGTGATCACATCATCATGATTATCTGGGTCGTGAAGAACCTTTTTGTACAGTTCTTCCGTGTATTCTTGCCACCTCTTCTTAATATCTTCTGCTTCTGTTAGGTCCATACCATTTCTGTCCTTTATCGAGCCCATCCTTGCATGAAATGTTCCCTTGGTATCTCTAATTTTCTTGACGAGATCTCTAGTCTTTCCCATTCTGTTGGTCATCTGTACAATGTTACAAATCTCCATCCATAGTTCTTCAGGCACTCTGTCTATTAGATCTAATCTCTTGAATCTATTTGTCACTTCCACTGGATAACCATAAGGGATTTGATTTAGGTCATACCTGAATGGCCTAGTGATTTTCCCTACCTACTGCAATTTAAGTCTGAATTTTGCAATAAGGAGTTCATGATCTGAGCCACATTCAGCTCCCCATCTTGTTTTTGCTGACTGTATAGAGCTTATCCATCTTTGGCTGCAAAGAATATAATCAATCTAATTTCGGTATTGACCATCTAATGATGTCCATGTGTAGAGTCATATCTTGTGTTGTTGGAAGAGGATGTTTGTTATGACCAGTGCATTCTCTTGGCAAAACTGTTAGCCTTTGCCCTGTTTCATTTTGTACTCCAAGGTCAAACTTGCCTGTTACTCCAGGTATCTCTTGACTTCCTACTTTTGCATTCCAGTTCCCTATGATGAAAAGGACATCTCTTTTTGGTATTAGTTCTAGAAGGTCTTGTAGGTCCTCATAGAACCATTCTACTTCAGCTTCTTTAGCATTAGTGTACCTTGGAAGAAAAGCTATGACAAACCTAAACAACATATTAAAAACAGAGACACCACTTTGTCAACAAAGATATGTATAGTCAAAGCTATGGTTTTTCCAGTAGTCAGGTATGGATGTGAGAGTGGGACCATAAAGAAGGCTGAGTGCCAAAGAATTGATGCTTTTGAACTGTGGTGTTGGATAAGACTCTTGAGAGTCCCTTGGACTGCAAGGAGATCCAACCAGTCCATCCTAAAGGAAAATCAACCCTGAATATTCATTGGAAGGACTGATGCTAAAGCTAAAGTTCCAACACTTTGGCCACCTGATGTAAAGAACCAACTCATTAGAAAAGACCATGATGCTGGAAAAGATTGAAGGCAGGAGGAGAAGGGATGACAGAGAACAAAATAGTTGAAGAGCATCACCAACTCAAGGGACATGAGTTTGAGCAAGCTCCAGAATTCTGTGGAGGACAGGGAAGCCTGGCATGCGGCAGTCCATGGGATCCCAAAGAGTTGGACAGGACTGAGCAACTGAACAACAAGTGAAAGGCTATACAAAAAACCGGAGTTTCTTACAGGCAGGAGAGTGGGGCAAGAAGCTATTAGCAAAAGAAAAGAAAGGACTGTTTCAAGCCAGGTCATCATCTTTTGAGGGACGAGTGGAGGTCTATAACGCAGATTATATCTTCTTCCTTTGTGGGGGCAGGGATGAGGAATAGAGACGGCCCACAGGACAGATTACCTCCTCGATGCTGATCAGAATATTCCAGGTGGGCTGACTAAGGTTCTGTTGCTGGGGAAGGTTGAAACCACCACTAAAAGTGAAAGTGAAAAGTGAAGTGGCTCAGTTATGTCCGACTCTTAGTGACTGCATGGACTGTAGCCTACCAGGCTCCTCCATCCATGGGATTTTTCAGGCAAGAGTATTGGAGTGGGTTGCAATTTCCTTCTCCAGAGGATCTTCCTGACTCAGGGATCGAACCCAATTCTCCCACATTGTGGGCAGACGCTTTACCATCTGAGCCACTAGGGAAATCCTAACTGCCACTAAGTCGGGTGCTAAATCTAAGTTTGGTATGGGCTTTAACACAAGGAATGCCATTCAGGACTTTTTGTTTTCTCTTTAACACCTATGAATGGAGCCCAGGGCTCCTCCTCTCCCTTTCAAACCACCTAACAGATATTTGCATCAAGTCCAAGTCTCAAATTCTCTTCTCTACAGAGTCCAGGAAGGTCATGCACATGAGAGAAATGAGCTGAGTGGAAAAGATAACCACAAGGACAGGACTGTGTGGTGAACCAAGAAAGCAGTTATTTCTAAGGTAGATGACCAGTTACTGCCAACAGGAAGCAAACAGTGTCAGATCTCCCAGTTTTTGCAAGAGAAATAAAAAATTATGTTTTATATGAAACTCCCCAATTTATAAACATTAAAAACTATTTTTGTAACATTTGAATGCTTTGAAGGACAATTATGTGAAGGTCATTCAAAGTACATTTGTGAGGCACATGTACCACCAGTTTATTACCTCTGTCTATACTTACTACTTCCATGTTTTCAGGCTCTTACTCCTTACTTGTTTCACACACTGTCTTCCAAACACCATATGCCGAAACTCAACGCCACCCTCTGGCTTCTAGCTCCTCACCATGCCTAAATCACCACGGCATCTGACAGTGAAAGATACTGATGACCAACTCACACTTCTGAAGGCCCCTCTATTTGTGACCTTGCCATGGGGTTTCCCTGGTTCCTCTTCCCTCTTTGACTTCTTCCTCAGTCCCCCAACCTCCTCCACACCTCCCACATCTTTCTATACTGCCTTGTAGTACAGCAAGGGCAGGTTCATACAGAAAGAATGCCTATACCACCAACTCCACAAGGGCAGTTCAAGAGGACAATATTGTTTGAGCAGCAACAATACTTTTCACTCAGAGGGGATATTTGTTATGTTTCTGATCCCTGAATGCACATTAAAATCCCCAGAGCAGGGGAATGTATTTGGTCTGTATAGTACCCTGGCCTAAGGAATTTTTTAAAGTTCCGCAAGTGATTCTTATGCACAGCAAAGTTGAACACCACTGGTATACACGGTGTCTAAGTAAGTGGGCGATGACTCAAAATTGGTGGGTCTCACCTTGTGCATAGTGCTGCTTTCAGGGTCCACCAGATACTGCAGCTCCACATAGTCATTCAACCAAGATTTCTGAGTGGCAAGATTTCTGCACCACAGACCTAAAGGAAGGCAACAGAAAGTGGAGCCAGCACGGGTGCTGAGCATTCTCTCTCAAATTAGATCTTGTATGATCTGAATCAAACTCTTCTGTGAAAGCAAATTGTTTCATTGGAATACAGTTTGTAGAACTTTCTATTATACCAAGTTTTTTCCCTTTGGCTTATAAATGAAACCTTCCAAATTTATTCTCTGCCTCTCTAATTCTGAATGCTCTTTTAACTTTTGCCTTTCTGCTGTCAGTGAATTTAAGGTCCTTTCTTGCTCGCAAAAGAATTCAGGGATGAAATGATAGCTAAGAAATGTATTTATTTATACAGAAACATACTCCACAGAGTGTAGGCCATCTCAGAAGATGAAAGAGAGCACACAATTGAAATGAGAGGGCCTTGAAACATGGCATGGTTAGTTTTTATGGGCTGGGTAATTTCACAGCCCAGTGAGAGGGAAGACTATTCCAATTATTTTGGGGAAGAGGGTGGGGATTTCCAGGAATTAGGCCACTGCCCACTTTTTAACCTTTTATGGTTGGCCTCAGAATGGTCATGATGCTGGTGGGTGTGTCATTTAGCATGCTAATGTATTACAATGAGTGGATAATGAGGCTCAAGTTCTACTGGAAATCACATCTTCCACCATCTTGGACCTAGTTATTGGTTCTAACCAGTTTTTGTCATGTCCTATGGCCATGTCATTCTTTAAAAGGTTGTGCCCTGCTCTATCACCTCCTGTTTCATTTCCAGCCTCCTGGTAGACACTGTCCCATCTCTTCTCCCCATTATCCACATCTCCTCCTCCTCTTCCCTCCCACCTGAGTGTGAAGCCTTGATACAGTCCTGGTCTCCTATCTCTAGCTTCGCCTCTCTAATATTCATTCTTCTAACTCCTCTAATCTTGATTCTTCTCTCACACTGTCTCTGCCATCTCCCTTCTCACGACACCTTCCAACTTAAGACATGGTTACTTCATTCCTCACCTATGGCAATGGTCCTCAGTGCTCTCCCTGCTCTCAGCCTCTTCCTTAACCAATCCATTGTGCTCTGCAATGGTTTTTCCCGCTTCTTACAAGCCCTTATTGCACCCTGCAGGAATAAACTAAGACAGGCCTACAGCCTAGATCTGCTCAGCTGTGTCAATTCCACCACCCAGTCTCGAGTAAAGACTCAGAGATGGGCTGAGCTTCTTCTGGAACAGTTTCTTGCACCTGGTAAGTAAGCAGATCCAATCCAGTGTCTACAACACAGTCTGTCTGTGTGTGTTGCTGCTGCTGCTGAGTCGCTTCAGTCATGTCCGACTCCGTGCGACCCCATAGATGGCAGCCCATCAGGCTCCCCTGTCCCTGGGATTCTCCAGGCAAGAACACTGGGTGTAGCAGGCTATAAAACCTGACAAGAATGTAAAGGCAAACCTCTCACTCCTGGCCAACTCGCCACCAACAGAAATAGTCAGCAGGGCATCTGCGGGGCCCAGGGTAGATATGGCCAAGTCCAGGAACCACACCACGCACAACCAGTCCTGAAAATGGCATAGAAACAGCATCAAGAAACCCTGATCATAACAATACGAATCTCTTAAGGGGGTAGACCCCAAGTTCCTGAGGAACATGTGCTTTGCCAAGAAGCACAACAAGAAGGGCCTGAAGAAGATGCAGGCCAACAATGCCAAGGCCATGAGTGCACATGCTGAGGCCGTCAAGGCCCTCGTGAAGCCCAAGGAGATCAAACCCAAGATGCCAACAGGCAGCAGCCGCAAGCTCAGCCAACTTGCCTACATCACCCACCCCAAGCTCAGGAAGCGTGCTCGCGCTCGCACCGCCAAGGGCCTCAGGCTCTGCCAGCCAAAGTCCCAGGCCAAGGCTGCAACCAAGGCCAAGCCACCTGCGGCTGCAGCTCCAGCTGCCAAGGGTGCCCAGGCCCCCAGCAAAGCTCTGGAGTAGAGACCTTCATCTGCCAGTGTGAGGACAGAAGGACTGGTGTGACCCCCTGGGCTGGTGTCCTCCTGTGCTATTTGTACGAATAAATCTGAGACAGGAAAAAAAAGAAAAGAAATAGAGTTAGCAGCAGTAGTGCCCCCTATAGAACTTTGGGAGACCTATGCTTCCACATGGGACCATGCCAAATAGACTTCTGCCTTATGTAGTTATTCCAAGTGAGGATGTTTCTGGGGATCCTTTGCCATTGAAGAATTTTTCACCCTCTTATTGTGTCTATTGGTATCTTTCTATATTCCATATCATACTTGCAAAGTGACAGCCTCACAGATTTCCAACATTCAACAAGTAAGATTCACTCTCCGTGGGGCTGGCATGCCATGCCTTTTCCAGTCTGTCATCACCAGTCCTGAACTTGGCTCCCACTACACCTGGGCTCTGGTCCTACTGGGACTCTGGCAACATTCATTAAGGCCAAGATATATGTGAATCATGAGATACCCCGTCCAAAAACCTATGACCTTCCATATTTTCCATTAAACTATGAAAACACAATGTATCTGAAACTAATAATCTAGCATAATGTGCAATGTTGGAAATTATAATGAAAATTAATCTTGTTGATTTTAGTAAGTTCTATGTCTCACATTAACATTATACTTTTACATAACACTGATGGCACTTGAAAAGGTCCTTTGCTTACATTATCTCTTTAATCCCCACAACAATCCTATGAATATTTACAGATAAGAAAGTGGAGACACAGAGATATTACTTTCATTTTGCCAAGGTCACACAGTTTCTGGGAAGCACAGATGGCTTCCAATTGCACATATGCTGATTTTAAAATTCTATTAACATTCTACCACCCAGTCTTTATTTATCAATGTAAATCTCCACAATGTTCACCTGAACTGACTAACAATGAAAATTAATAAAACAAGCTACTCATCTTTGCAAATTTCAATGCAAAAACTATGCTTTTTTGACATTGTTCTGATTCTTTTAGTGCTTTAATAAGGGGTATATGCCTCTCTGCAGATCATTGCCACTAGAAACCTCATACACTCAACCAAGACTGTCCACAGATGGAGAAATGAAAGCTTGTAAAGGTACCAGACAGGGGTTTAACTGTGTGCATCTCAGTGGGCTTCCTGGAAGTGGTGTTTCATGTGAAAGGGTTTGTTCCCAGACAAGGTGGCGGTTTCCCCATCGGAAGGACAAGTACTGGGGCCCCATGCTCATGTCTATAAACCACAGCTCTGAACCCCTCAAAAAAAAAAAAAAAGGGCACTAGAAATGAACGAAAATGATAGTGATGAAAAGGTAGGAAGACAAACAGCATTTCAGCAATTACACTGTTCTGCACAGAAAGTTGCTCAGCATCAAATATTGGCCTCTCTATGTTGTTAGGCAAACATCTAATTGCACCATTTACCTTCGACAGTGTTGAAGAGAGACCAAACGAACCAAATGCTATTTCTTTATTTGTCATCTGCCATGGATTCTAATGCTAGAAGGAAGGAATGGAGAGTATATGAAACCGCAAGAATCTACTCTATTCTGATACAGGTAAAGATAAACATCCATCCCTAGAAAAACCCTTAGCATCCATATGGAATGTGGATTTGGGAAAAGTAGAAGCAAGTGAAGGAGCATAAGATATAACTCTCAGGGCCTGACTCATGGCACATACAGGAGGGCTCAAACGGATCCATTTTAAAATATTAAATATGAATACTTTTCACAGAAAAAAAATATTTACTCACTTTTAAAAAGAAATGCTTCCCATATCTTTGACTCAGCTATCTTACTTCTAGGAATTTACCTGAGAAGAAACACACACAGACACACACATCCGTATGTGACAAAAGTTTCAATATACACAAACACACTAACAAACCCCTATATGTGACAAAAGTTTCAATACACATAAACACACTAACAAACCCCATATGTGACAAAAGACTTGGTTGAGATTGAGAAGGGTATCAGAGGAAGACAAGGAAGGGTTGGAAAAGATTTAAATTTTACTATATCTTTTTGTACCTTTGAACTTTTCTCCAATGAACACCTATAATCCATAAAAGAAATTAATTTAACAAAAATTTTTAATCTATGCTTCAACTACACATACCCTGTAACCCAGAAATATCTCCTTTAAAAATATTTACTGGTTAAGAATTTGCCTGCAATGCAGGTGACCTGAGTTTGATCCCTGGGTTGGGAAGATCCCCTCGAGAAGGGAATGGCTACACACTCCAATACGCTTGCCTGGAGAATTCCATGGACAGAGGAGGCTCTTCTGTCCATGGAGTCACAAAGAGTCAGACACGACTGAGTGAGTAAACTTTCACTTTCAAGCCCCAAGAAGTTTATACAAGGATATTTGGTGCAGTAACATTTGTAATACAAAGATTAGATGGAATCTAACTTATTCCCATCAAAAGGGAAACACTTCCACTCAATGTAAAACTCTGTAGCCATGAAAAATAATAATATATCCACATGCAAAACACATCATTTTTAAAGAAAAGTGAACAACATATATAACTTACTACCATTATTATAAAAATAGGGAATATATATAGATATAAACATTCCTGTATAAATTTCCTAGAGGGAGACTAAAGAAACAGTCTTAAGTAAAAGTGGTTAACAGTTGAGAGGGTTTCTGAGAGGTTCATGATTTTCAGTATATACCCCTTTTCATTTCCTTTTTTTTTTGCTTTTAATTTTTTAGTATCAGTATACATTAATTTTTCAATTAAAAAAAGATCTTTCAAAAATCAGTGCCTTTCCACAATAACACAAAGAAAACCCACAGCAGCCACCTTTATCTATGAACTTCGTTCTTTAATCTGAGCAGAAAATCAAGCATTAATGGTATCCAAGGAACAGCAAGAATCCAAGAGAAAAGGACCAAAGCAAGTGAAGAAACCAACTGACCTGATACAAAAGAAAGCCAATTAGTATTCCCAGACATATTTAAGATGATATTATAAACACTTCCATCCCCTCAAAAAAAGCAAATAGAAAACAAATTGTTCTTGGAAACTAAAAATATGATTGACAAATATAAAAGAGTCACACACATTATACAATCAAAAGAAAAAGAGAGAATATGAAAGAAAAGTTGATGCATAGAGGATAAATCATCAAGAACACATATGTATCTCATAAAAAGTAAGAAAAAAGAAATAGAGATAAGATAATGATATAAAATTTAAAATTACTGAAGAAAATTTCCCAGAGCTGAAGAACAACATGAGTCTTCATATGAGAGTGCCAGTGACAGCCAAGCAGAAGACTTGAATAAATCCCAGTGAATTTCAAGAGCCCCAAGGATAAAGTTGTTGCTGTTGTTCAGTCACTAAATTGTGTCTGACTCATTGCAACCCCATAACTGCAGCATGCCAGGTTTCCCTATCCTTCACTATCTCCCTGAATTTTCTCAAAGTCATGTCCATTGAGTCAGTGATGCCATCCAACCACCTCATCCTCAGTTGCCCCCTTCTCCTTTTGCCCTCAGTCTTTCCTAGTATCAGGGTGTTTTCCAGTGAGTTGGCTCTTTGCATCAGGTGGCCAAAGTACTGGGGCTTCAACTTCAACATCAGTCCTTCCAATGAATATTCAGGGTTGATTTCCTTTAGGATTGACTAGTTTGATCTCCTTGCAGTCCAAGGGACTCTCAAGAGTCTTCTCCAGCACCAAAGTTTGAAGCATCAATTCTTCAGCACTCAGCCTTCTTTATGGTCCAACTCTCACATCCATACATGACTACTGGAAAAACCATAGCTTTGATTATTCGGACTTTTGTCAGCAAAGTGATGTCTCTGCTTTTTAATATGCTGTCTAGGTTTCTCATAGCTATTGTTTCAAAGAGCAAGCATCTTTTAATTTTGTGGCTACAGTCACCATCTGCATTGATTTTGGAGACCAAGAAAATGAAATCTGACACTGTCTCCACATTTTCCCCATCTATTTGTCACGAAGTGATAGAAACAGATGCCATAATCTTCATTTTTTGAATGTTGGGTTCTAAGCCAGTTTTTTCATTCTTTTCTTTCACCTTCATCAAGAAGCTCTTTAATTCCTCTTCACTTTCTGCCATTAAAGTGGTATCATCTGCATATCTGAAGTTGTTGATATCTCTCCAGGCAATCTTGATTCCAGTTAGTGATTCATTCAGTCTGGAATTTCACATGATGTACTTCTGCAGAGAAGTTAATTAAATAAGCAAGGCTGACGAGGGTGACAATATACAGCCATGATGTACTCCTTTCCCTATTTGGAACCAGTCCATTGTTCCACGTTTAGTTCTAACTGTTGCTTATTGTCCTGCATATAGGTTTCTCAGGAGGCAGGTACTGTATCTGGTATTCCCATCTCATTAAGAATATTCCAGTTTGTTGTGATCCACACAGTCAAAAGTTTTAGCATAGTCAATGAAGCAGATTTTGGGGGGAATTCCCTTGCTTTTTCTATGATCCAGCATATGTTGGCAATTTGATCTCTGGTTTCTCTGCCTTTTCTAAATCCAGCTTGTACATCTGGAAGTTCTTAGTTCATGTACTGCTGAAGCTAGCGTGAAGGATTTTGATAATCTTGCTGGAATGTAAAATGAGTAAAATTGTACGGTAATTTGAACATTCTTTGGCACTACTTTTCTTTGGGATTGGAATGAAAACTGACCTTTTCCAGTCCTGTGGCCACTGCTGAGTTTTCCAAATTTGCTGGTATAATGAGTGCAGCACTTTCCCAGCATCATCTTTTAGGATTTGAAATAGCCAGCTTGGAATTCCATCATCTCCACTAGCTTTGTTTGTAGTAATGCTTCCTAAGGCCCAACTGACTTCACACTCCAAGGTTTCTGGCTCTAAGTGAGTGACCACACCATAGTGGTTATTTGGGTCATTAAGAGCTTTATTGCACAGTTTTTCTGTGTATTTCTTGCCACCTTTTATTAATCTTTTCTGCTTCTGTTAGGTCCTTGCCATTTTTGTCCTTTATTGTGCCTATCTTTGCATGAAATGTTCCCTTGGTATGTCTAGTTTTCTCAAAGAGATCTCTAGTCTTTCCCATTTTATTGTTTTCCTCTATTTCTGTGCATTATTCACTTAAGAAAGCTTTCTTATCTCTCTTTGCTATTCTCTGGAACTCTGCATTCAGTTGGGTATATCTTTCCTTTTCTCCTTTGCCTTTCACTTCTCTTCTTTTCTCAGCTATTTGTAAGGCCTGCTCAGACAACCACTTTGCCTTTTGAATTTCTTTTTCTTGGGGATGGTTTTGGTCACCACTTCCTGTACAATGTTACAAACCTCCATCCATAGTTCTTCAGGCGCTTTGTCTATTAGATCTAATCCCTTGAATCTATTTGTCACCTCCACTGTATAATCATAAGGGATTTGACTTAGGTCATACCTGAATGGCCTAGTGGTTTTCCCTACTTTCTTCAATTTGAGCCTGAATTTTGCAATAAGGAGCTGATGATCTGAAGACCTTCCTGAGGATGAAACAAACCACATGAAACAAAGACAGATTTCATGCATAGGAATGAGAAACATAATGACACTAGATTTAACATCAGTCACACTAAGTGCTAGAAGACAGACAAATAATGGCCTCAAATTCAGAGGAAATAATACTGAATCTGAAATTCAATACCTACGAATGCTATCAACATGAAGGTAAGATAGATATAGTTTAAGAAGTAAAAGCCTGAGAAAATTTATTTCCCTTGCACACTAATATGGTTCATCTGTATTAAAGAAAAACTACGATTAAACAGCTGACAAGCTTAGGCTAGGCTGTCTTTCTTATATAAAAGATAAAGTGTCAGGAGAAACAAATATGAAAAAGAATGAGGTCCAAATAAACAGTGGCATGATCTTGAAAAATGACAGAGTGTTAAAACAAAAAGTCCATCTGAGCTCTGTGCTTATAACATTCTTTTATGAGCAATGCTAATTTTGTGACATTAAAATTATACCTTCTCCATAAGTCTAATCATACTATTTGGTTTGGCAAAGAAATTATTTATATATTATAAAAACTATATTGGGACTTCCCTGGTGGTCCAGTGGTTAAGACTCTGTGCTTAGACTGCAGGGGGCCTGGGTTCAGTCCTTGGTTAGGGAACTAAATCCCATGTGCCATACGGCCAAAAAATAAATAAATAAACAAACCAAATGTGCCTATTTTAAAAAAAGGAATATTTTAAAAAATAAAACACAAACTCTCTATTGATTTTCTATTTTCAGAATCAACCTATAGACCAACATGTATATCCAAACACAATATAAATATGATATATCTTGACAATGTACAAGTAATATATGTGATGTAGTTGCGAGTTGGTTATATGGGAAGAGGAATTGGAAAGGATAGGAATGCTAATTTGATCATGTCAATCACAGGGAGCAAGACTGTCTAAATCATATCAAGAAATAGGGGTTAGGTATATAATTTAAAGTTACAAAAGTAATCAATAGAAAAACTAAAATATGATTAACTCAAATGAAGCTAGTGTGGTAAAGGTAGAAAGAAAATATGCAAGCAGCCTTAATTCACCAATATTTATGGCATAGGGTTGACTGACACTATTTAAAGTTGATAAATCATCTTAATGAGTATTCTGGAGATATTTTACATAAAAATTAATTTTTAAATATTTTTCAGTGGCTTCCTCCGGAAGTAAGGTTAGGCTGTAGGAAAATAAAGTCTTTTCATTTTGTTTTATTCACATTTATGCTGTTTGAATTTTCACTTCAATGTTCTTAGCTTTTTCATAATTTTTTGATAATGTATAATTGAGCTGCCTCATAAACTCTAATCAAGACATTTATATAAGTATTATTATTACAAATTATAACAATAATCATGAGTAAAAATATATTTTACTGAGATCTTTTTATGTACTATAGGTTATGTGAGCACTCCCATTGATTCATCACAACAGTCCTATTATAAACACTGCTATCTTCTGCACAAGGAAACTAGTTTTAGAGATTAAGTAATTTCCCATAGTAATACATCAAATAAAAACCAGGGGTAGCTATGGCTTAAACTCAGGACTGTCTGACCTGAAAGTTCATGCTTATAAGCATTAAATCCTGCTGCCTGCACTTATCCTATGATTTTGAACTTGCAACTTACAGACTCCATTGTCTCTATCAACTGTATCATTTCTGACAGTTGAATTCCAGGGTACTTTGAAGACAAATTTCAAGACCAACACTTTATATACCAGTTGCAGTAAAGGCTAGAAGGTAGAAAAGAAATGGCCACAAATTCTGAGAGCAGATAATTTTGACTAAAATTCAGCACCAAAGTATCCCATCAAATGTAAGGGTGAGATAGAGATATTTTCAGATAGAAACAGGACTGAGAACATTCATTTCTTTTGCATCTTTCACACACACACACAAAAATCCCCTGAAGATTTATGCTAAAGAGGGGGACTATACATCTGCAAAACCAGACTACTTGAGTTTAATTTTTTTTTTTAATCTGTCATTCCACTTCCTACAGGCTTTACAATTAGGAAAACAGATAAAAAGTCACCACTCATTACTTCATGTGACAAGTTAGTTAGTTTCTACTTTTGACAAACGGGGACAGATTCTGGTTATCCTGTCATTCAACAGGTGTTTGGAATCACATTTCTTGGTGCTGGGAATATGACAGTGAACTACAGACCCAGTTTTGAGTTGCTCATCATAAAACAAATTGTGGTTGGAGGGGTGCTTGAAACTCCATCATCTCAAGCAGCATCCCCATGCTTACTCTCACTACCATTCTTTTCATTTTTCACAATGATTTTAGTATTGGGCAAATAAAACTTCAAGTACTCCATACATTCCTCCCCTTCAGAGAGACTGCAGCCCCAAGGCCATCCTACATGAAAATTCAAAAACCATTATGAGAGCTTAGAGTCTTGTGGGGACAGACAAGCAATTAACCAGAACTATATTCACATATATGGGTGATGAAGTAAAGGGTTCTGAGCTTTTTTATTATTATTTATATGATTCTATTGTTACAGTAAGTGGAAGAATGAGAAGTTATGGACCAAGCCATGCAACATAGTTTCAAAGTAAAGGATTAGAATAATCAGTCACATTTCTTATCTACCATATACTTTGATAAGCTATAAACTATATTTTTACATTTCAAGCGTGTTTAAAATTTCCACATTTCTTGTATAGGCATAGACACAAAAATCTCCTTGGGAACTACACGCTTCTATTTGCCAACTTCAAACAAGCCTCAGGATAGATCATATTATTAAGATAACACAAAATGCATCCTTTTTTCAGAATCCTTCCCATAAATTCCACAGCCAGATATTCTGCAGAAGTCTCTTCATCTTAAAATAGAAATTCTCTTCTATAGATAGCTGAAAAAGATTTGAGATGAAGGTTAACTGCTCTTTTGTGGGTCACAGCACTGATGTACTTCAGCCCTCAGAGCACAGCTGAAATTTTACTCATTGACTAAGATAGTTACCACTTCTTTCCCTCAATGTCTTTCTGACACATTGGTTTATTAACACATTGGCCCATATATGGTAAATTCAATTGATAAATCCTCCCAATCCCTTCAGGATTCCCTGATAGCTCAGTTGGTAAAGAATCCCAATCCCTTCATACTAAAATTGAGGCTTGATTAGAGATGGAAAATGATGCTACTTATAGTAGAAGAAACCAAAATCCAGTCCTCTCTTTCCCTTTTGCTAAAAAGATGCCTACATTGTTTGGGTATCTCCTCCCCTCTGTACATTGTGATGCTCAGGAGAGGAAGGAAGACCTACTCCACACTGCCCGGTCTCCTGTTCTTATTGTCAAGGATTAGTTTGGATATGCACATGAGGTATAATTCTGGATACTGTGATGTGTGGGAAATTTTGGAAAGGCTCTCCTTATTAACAAAAAAGATAGTTGGGGATAACCACCCCCTGTACCCAATGTCACTGTGTTGGTAATGATTCCTGGAGCTGTGGCAGCCATCCTGCAACCATGTGAGAAACTAAGTCAACAGGTCTAAGAGGGCAGAACAGAAAGATACAGGGAACTTATATTCCTGCTCTTGTTGAGTAGTTGAATTAACAAATCTGGAGCTGTTCACATTAGGACTTACTGCTATGTGAGATAATAAATATTCCTTATTGGGTAAACCATTTTGAGTCAGGATTTTCTGTTACTCAGCAGATAAACACATCCAAACTTGTCCACATAGATGAATTCTGTTATCCCTTTCTTCCTCCACCCAGCTGCCATCCTTAACATAATTCAATTGGTATCAACATTTTTACACAGGTAGATTTTAGCTTTCTTCAGTGATAAATTTAAATTCATCCTCATGTTTTATACTTTATTTTGGCAATCTAGTTTAAGAAACTTAATCTTATCAACGATATCTGGTTATGACACTCTTGGGACACTAATAATATTCCTAAGGTCATAGGAATAGCACTAGGTCTTTTGATAGCCTAACATGTCCATTTGGATCAAGGACTCTTTTCCCAATTAAAAAGGGAAAATAAAAACCTGAGTTATATGCGGAAGTATTCTAATTCTTACCTCAATTTATTTCTTTTTGGATAGACTTTCATTATAGCACTTTAAGCCTGACTCTTTGGCTTTCACAGTTTAATTTCTTAGCTTTGAGTTAATACTATTCCCTTAATCTCACTAATCCTCTAAGAAAGATGAACATAATGGTGAACTTCATATAAGAAACACTCTATTAAATTTGAAATTATTAAATTGTACATGTAAAAATAAAATATGAATCTACATTGAATTTATATCACTGCCTGCCCAAATTCCTGAATTTTAAGCCATCTTTTCACCAATACCACTTCCAAATGTCTCTCTACGGGAGCTTATCAAGACGAGTATCAAAATTCATAAAATCAACCAAAGCAATTGAAAGGCCCATGCTAATAATAAAACATAACACAAGTCAAGTTAATTACAATTAGATTTTAAATATTTTGCTTGAGGATGCTAAGCTTATTTCATCTGGAATATAGTTTTGTCTGGAATAATAGTTTCTATATATTATGAATATATAGATGAATATATTCATCTCCAAAATAACAAAAATAAGCAGCTTGACTGCAAAATTATTCTCAGGACTTTTAACCTTAAAAAAAAAAAAAATGTAGCGGCTGTAATCTCTTAAGCACTTCTGGGCAATAACAATTTTTTAAAATTGTAACTTGGGGAAAGCTAAAATACCAACATTCATTTTTTGGATTTTGCAGCCAACTTTGTCACACAAAGTGCTTTACTATTTTTTTTTTCCTATTTCTGTGTTCTATTCTAAGAGGAATTCTCTAGAACAAAGCCTTAAGTTTATATCAAAAACAAATTATTCAGAACCCAGCCTACCATATCTGTAGTGTTTCTCTAGCTCCTTATAATGAAAAATACTGGAGATGCTGCTGCTGCTAAGCTGCTTCAATCATGTCTGCCTCTGTGCGACCCCACAGATAGCATCGCACCAGGCTCCTCAGTCCCTGGGATTCTCCAGGCAAGAATACTGGAGTGGGTTGCCATTTCCTTCTCCAACTAGAGATGAGGTTAGAATTTTTAAAAGTAAATATGAGAATGTGGTAAAGAATTATCTTCTCCAGTCTGTAAAGTGGGTATGGGAGCTTTAAAGTCCAAGAATAGCGGACAGTCTCATCCAAAACAGAGTCTGAAGATATTCCTTAAGTTAAAAAAAAAAAAAAAATTCCTTAAGGAAAGTTTGAAGGATTTGAAGAATTTTGAGAACTACACTTCAACTAGGCAAGATATAAACATCTAGAGGATCTGAGTGGAGAATACGTATGTACAGTTCTTATTTTTGGTAATTTTTTGAAAAGTCTAAAATTATTATAAAATGAAAAGTTTTTAAATGTTTTAAAATCATTACTATTTTGGCATGAGGAATTAATTCAGCTGTCTAAAATGTTTTATTTTCTGACCAGAGTCATAATAGTAAAGAATATTATTGTGCCAGAAAAAGTTTCAACAAGTGGTCTACAACCTCAATTCCTATCTTGGTTCTCAGTGGTATTTAAAGACATCAATCTCCAACGGTAGATTTTCACACAAATGAGTTCAACATAGAAGAAATAATTTAAAAGTTCCATGTAATATATGTTAATTATTTTTCAATAAAACTGGGGGAAAAAAAGCTCCATGGACATTTGCCTGGTTTGGTTAGTATTTAAAATCTGACTTAAATACACTGCTTTTTGATTTGGTGGCTTATGAGTTCCTGTCAAATTATTTTATAACATTCCTATTTTTATCGGTACTTAAAAATAAAACACAGGGATTTTCCTGGTGGTCCAGCGGTTAAGAATCTATGCTTCTAATGCAGAGGACAAAAGTTCGACCCGTAGTCAGAGAACTAAGATCCCATACGCTGGGCAGTACAGCAAAATAAATAGATAAAAAACAAAACTGTTGACCTAAAATGGCTACAATCATAGACTCAGACACTCTCAGAGCTCACAACAATATTACAGATCATCCTGTACTGAATAGGGATATAAAGGAACTTACCCAAAGCCACACAGTACAACCTAACACATCACATCTGAAAACAGAACACAGCGGCCAATTGCAGTGTAGGAACCTGCTGCTGCTGCTGCTGCTAAGTCGGTTCAGTCGTGTCCGACTCTGTGCGACCCCATAGACGGCAGCCCACCAGGCTCCCCCGTCCCTGGGATTCTCCAGGCAAGAACACTGGAGTGGGTTGCCA
>SJYT01075332.1:281558-344290 GCA_006410635.1 Cephalophus harveyi
GTGCGACCCCATAGACGGCAGCCCACCAGGCTCCCCCGTCCCTGGGATTCTCCAGGCAAGAACACTGGAGTGGGTTGCCATTTCCTTCTCCAATGCATGAAAGTGAAAAGTGAAAGTGAAGTCGCTCAGTCGTGCCCGAATCTTAGCAACCCCATGGACTGCAGCCCACCAGGCTCCTCCGTCCATGGGAGTTTCCAGGCAAGAGAACTGAGTGGGGTGCCATTGCCTTCTCCGCTTTTAACAGCTAGAGAAATTTAAATATGGAATGACTACTAAATAATGTTTATGATTACTGGTAACTTTGTTAAGTATAATAAACTATTTCTATTGTCTTTACTGTTAGATGATACATGTTGAAATATTTATAATTATGGAACTTTTACTAATTTTCAAAAAGTACAGCATATGTGTTTGCATGGTTAATATGTGTGTCTGTGTCACTACACTGAGGGTGAGAAAAAGAAATTATAGAAAAATGTTAACAATTATTTTTATTTAGGTGGAGAGCACATAGGAATTCAAACTTTCTGTATGTTTAAAAACATACAGTAGTCAGGAATTCCCTGGTGGTCCAGTAGTTAGGGTTCTGCAATTTTACTATCAAGGGCACAGGTTTGAACCCTGCTAAAGGAACTAATAATAAGATCCTGCAAGCCACATGGAGTAGCCAAAAAAAAAAAAATCCACAGTAGCACTGTGCTTCAATGAAAGCTATAATAGTTCCCACAAAAAAATATACTAAGGACTTTGTTTAGAGCCTTAGCAATTCTTTTTAAGCAGACAGTTCTTAATAAAGCTGATTTGTCTGTTTTTCTTTAGTACAATAGACTAGAAGTAAAAGTTAAAAGAGAGAAATGGATATTAGAGACAGTCATGGTCCACTTGTCAAACATTTATAAAGAGTCTCTCAGGCTTGGGAGACAGCAATGGCTAAAACATGATTTTGGCCCTGAGGAAGCCTACAATCCAGCTGGTAACAAATACATGCAAACAATTAGCCATAAAGGATAACTAAGATACTTAATACAGGGAAAGAATATGAAACAGTAGACACAACTGTATTAGCAACCAGTGCATAGAGACTCATAATGACTATCCTAAGCCATAAGGGAAATGTCAAATTTTATTTCACATACATTTAGAAAGTTAGAGAAGTTAACATTATATTTTATTAATATTACTGTGAAAGTGTTGTATTATGCAAAGTTTGAAAGTTTACAAGGAAATATTTTACATATTAAAAAATTTATTTCCCTGGTTAGGAAAAGTCAATATTCTTAAAATATTAATTCTCACCAACTTAACTCCAAAATCACTGCAGATGGTGACTGCAGCCATGAAATTAAAAGATGCTTGCTTCTCGGAAGAAAAGTTATGACCAACCTAGAGGGCATATTAAAAAGCAGAGACATTACTTTTCCGACAAAGGTCCATCTAGTCAAAGCTATGGTTTTTCCAGTAGTCATGTATGGATGTGAGAGTTGGACTATAAAGAAAGCTGAGCACCAAAGAGTTGATGCTTTTGAACTGTGGTGCTGGAGAAGACTCTTGAGAGTCCCTTGGACAGTAAGGAGACCCAACCAGTCAATCCTAAAGGAAATCAGTCCTGAATATTCATTGGAAGGACTGATGCTGAAGCTGAAACTCCAGTACTTTGGCCACCTGATGGGAAGAACCAATTCATTGGAAAAGACCCTGATGCTGGGAAAGACTGAAGGCAGGAGGAGAAGTGGACATCAGAGGATGAGATGGTTGGATGGCATCACCAACGTGATGGACATGAGTTTGAGTAGGTTCTGGGGGTTGGTGATGGACAGGGAGACCTGGCGTTCTGCAGTCCATGGGGTTGCAAAGAGCTGGACATGACTGAGCAACTGAACTGAACTGAATTGAACTTAACCTATAATCAATACAATCCAAATCAGAATCCTAGCAAGTTTTTTGTGTGTCAACGAAAATAAATACTAAACCTTCTTTGCAAAGACAAAAGACCCAGAATAACCAATACAATATTGAAGATCAATAAAGTCTGAGGATTGACACTATGTGATTTCAAGACATACTATACAGCTACAATAATGATCAAGACAGTGTGGTATTGGTGAAAAAATAGATCAATGTAAAAGAGTAGAGACCCCCAAAATAGACTCACACAAATACAGTCAACTAATCTTTGACAAAGAAGGACAATTCAGTGGAGAAATGATAGACTTTTCAACAAATGGTATTATAACAACTGGATATCCATATGCAAAAAAATAAAAAAAGAAGAAGAAGAATCTAGACACTGGCCTTACACATTTTGCAAAAACACTCAAAACGGATCATAGGCCTAAATGTAAATTGCAAAACTATAAAACTTCTAGAAGATAACATTGGAAAAAAATCCAGGTGACTGGGTTTGGTGATGAGTTTTTATATAGAATACCTATTTATGTACAATCTATGAAGGAAAAAATTGGCTAGTTAGACTTCAAGAAAATCAAAAACTTCTGTTATACAAAAGAGACTGTTAAGAAAATAAAAAGACAAGCCAAAGACTGATATAAAATATTTATAAAACATATCTGATGAAGGACTTATATACAAAGTCCTTCAAAGAATTCTTAAAATACAATAATAAGAAAACAACCCAATCACAAAACAGGCAAAAGATCTAACAAGATATCTCACTAAAGAAGATAAACCGATAGCAAATAAGCATATAAAAAGATGTCAAATACCATATATCATTAGAGAATTGCAATTAAAACATCACTTGGATACCACGACATACCTATTAAAGTGGCAAAAAAAATTGTTTTTAAATGAACAATAGCAAATGCTGGCATGGATGTGGAACAACAAGAATTCTCATTCATTGCTGACAGGAATGCAAAATTTTACAGCCACTTTAAAAAAGTTTGGCAGTTCCTTACAAAATTAAATATAGTTTATCATACAATCCAGCAATCACACTCTTAAGTATTTAGTCAAATGAGCTAAAAGTTACATCCACACAAAAACCAGCCCACAAATGTTTATAGCAGCTTTATTCATAATTGCCCAAAACTGGAAGCAAACAAGATAGCCTCCAAAAAGTGAACGGATAAGCAAACTGTGGGACATCCATACAATGGAATTTTATTCAGCAGTAAGAAGAAATAAGCTATCAAGCCATTAAAAGGCATAACAGAATCTTAAATGCATATTTCTTAGTGAAAAGAACAAGTCTGAAAGTCTACACAGTACATGATTACAATTATATGACACACTGGAAAAGCTAAAACTATATAGTAACAATAAAAAGATCAATTGCCAAGAGTGGAAATGGGATGAATAGGTGGACCATAGAGGATTTTTTTACATCAGTGGAACTATTCTTCAGGATGTTAAAACAATGGACACAAGACTATGCATTTATCAAAACCCATAGGACTTTATGACACAAAAATGAACCCTAATGTAAACTATAGACCTTAGTTCATAATAATATACCAATACTGGTTCAGTTGTAACAAATATAACACATTAACGCAAGATGTTAACAAGAGGGGGCACTCTCAACAGGGGAGAAAGGGAACTCTGTACTACATGCTCTAGGTCTGTAAACCTAAACTGCTTAAAATATAAAGTCTGTTAATTAAAAAAAATTTTTTTTGTGTGTAACACTCATTTTCCCCAAATGCCAAATAATGAAGCTCTATTAGAGTAAGCATGTGTTACTCACAGTAAGCCTTCACCTACACTAAACTGTTTTTTTGTGAATCATCAGTCACTTTTAGAAATGCTCAAATAATGAGCACATAAATTATGGGTAGGCCCTGGGCAGAGTTTCGAAAAGTGTGGTCTTCAAACCACCTGCACCAAAATCATTGGATGCTTGTTAAAAATCATATCCCTACTAAATCATAACCTCAAGGGGTGGGCAATCTGCATTTTTAACAAGTTCCCTGGGGATTGTGATACATGACAAGTGTGGGAAGCACTGCATTAACGGTGTATAAGGATACTTAAGGACTACTCCTTTTATTTTACTGCTTATAAAAAGCAAACAATTAAAACATACCAGCTGCCCGGTAATTGAGAACAGGTTTCCCTTCATCTCCCTGGCACAAGCTGACTTATTTTGCAGTTTCAGGAACTCCAGCCATAAGGACTAACTTCTCCAGAAGCAATTTATTATATAACACCATGGTTTTTAAAATTCTGGTCTTTCAAGAAAGAAATAACTAGACAGTGAAGACTAGGATGATGCTTATGGCCCTTTTGTGCTTTTTTAATTGAAGACTTTTGAATCATACTTTTAATAAAGGATTAAAGAAGAAGCTTTCTGATGCTTTTATCATTTATTATTCCCCAAAATTGAATAAATATTTTTAGATAAATTTTTCAGAGGACATTGTCAACTCCTTTTTATCTGAGGAAATTAATTTCTTTGAAATAATTTTTGTCTTGCCCTTTTCAGGAAGATATTATTTTACTGCATCTAAACCAAAAAAAGGTCACAGAGTCAGAACCCAGGGCAATGGGTTCACGATCACGTCCCAAAACAATCATAGAGCATGCCTGATCAATCCTGGCTGTCATCATTTCTTTGACTCTACACCTGGCCCTTTTGTGACCTTGGCAATCCACCTTTAAGCAGTATGGTATTGTTATTGCCCCAATTTATCCAGTGGTCAAACTTCAAGCAATCTTAGTCATTCAGAACACAGCAGAGACATGTGTCTTTCAAATCTTTGCCTTGTCTTTCTGCATCCTTTCCCTCTTCATCCAACAAATCATTGATAGTCCTTCCCTAGTGGAAGCAATCTGAGCTTCATCATTTATACTTATAATCTAGGGCAGTGCTGCTCAGACTTGAGTATGCATAACAATCATCTGTAGGGCTTGTGAAAAGACAGATTGCTGGGCCCTACCCCCAGTTTCTGATGCATTGAGTCTGGGATGGGGCCCAAGAATTAGATTTCTAATAAATTTCCAGGTGATGCTGATACTGCTAGCCCAGGGACCACACTCTGAGAACCATGGATATAAGAGAATTTGCCACCTTTGTTCTGGTATTTGCACCAGATAATGTATGACAGGTGTTGTCATTTATATAAATTGTTACAGGACTCATCAGAGTGGAAATCATAATTAACAAACCTTATATGGTATATTAGAGACTATACAAATTGACAACTCCTTTTGACAGTGGTCAAGGCTACTATATACACTGGTTTGGCCAAAAAGTTCATTCAGGTTAAGACATTATGAAAAACCTGAACAAACTTTTTGGCCAACCCTATAATTACTTTTCCATTGTCCCAGAGAAAATCGTGCAACAAAAATCTCAAGTTAGCACGTCAGAATTCTTGCCTTTTATTTATTAATCAACTCTTAACTAGCCAAACCACTCATCTGTCCCTGCCCTGCGCACTTTCACTCCGTTTCCAATTGCCTGCCTTGTAGTCTTGGCTAATCTGTTGGACTTGGACCCACTCCATGAAGACCTGCCCCTTCCTACCCCAGACCCATGCTGCCACTGCCACCCTGCAGAATCCAACCTGGCTTTCTGAGCCCTAGTCATGGATCTTCTCCATCTTTCTCCCTGAGGACCCGAGGAGTTCTGGCCCAATTCCTCCCAGGGCTCCCAGGCTTCTAGATGTGTCATAAATCTCTGGCATTAGTCCCCTCAGCTGCCTTGCTAGGCATAATTTGGAGAAGAATATTTATTCTCTTTTAAAGGGAATTGGGAGAATGCCAGAGCCAAGGCGAGGCCAGGACCATTCTGGGAATTAGATAGTGAAAGTGCCCTCATTATGTAGCAGGAGAAAGGGGAACGTTCACACACAGGAGTATATTGCAGGAGAAATATCAAGTCCTACATTCTTTGATTTTCTCTGATATTTTCCTTACATGAGGTGCCAACCAAAATGGTTTCTCACCTTCAAATAACAGCTGCACACTCAGCTGAGAGACGTTGCACTAGGAAGATCAAATCCAGAAGAGATCAAGCAACAATAAAGGTGGGCTACACGGACAGCAGAGGGCGGCAGACCACATCACAAGAGGGACTCCATCCTCAAGCAGTGCTTCCCATAGGAAGTTCAGGTCTGCTGAACTACTGGGGTTTCAAATGGGAGTACATTGGAACATTATTAATTACTTCCATTCTATTACTCCTCATGGCTGGATGCTAACAAGAAAATGTCAGCTAAGAGAAGAGCACTGGATCTAAGTCTAAAAAGCCAGATTCTAGCATTTTCTGTTTGACTTGGCCAACAACCCGGAGCCTCTGTATTCTTACCAGCAAAATGGAGGTGGGTAAATATTTAAAAGCAATCAATAACAGTCACCTGTGGTTCATAAGTAAAAGGATAAAATCTATATGTACAAACATTAGTTATCTTCCAGGTTGTAAACTCAAAACAAAAGAAGTATGTTCATCTCAAAAGGTCACTTCAGCTCTTCCTTCCACAAGCCCAATGCTTGAGAATCCTTTAGCCTTTATAACAATTGTGGAGAGATATTCCAGGCACTGGCCTGCAGAAATAGAGGGGATTTCTGGAGTAGGAGCCCATTCAGGGAGGCACTTAAATCCCACTCCATAATTAACAACACAGACCACGCCACCCCAACCCCAGGTACTTAAGTGAGGCTGGCAAAAGAGAATCCAGGAGCCTCAGTGCAGAGAATTGAGTTGGGGGGGAAGATTAAAGAGAAAGACTAAATCTAGGGCTGTCTTTTCCAAACAATTACTGGAAAATTGCAGAACCAATCTGCCCCAGGGAACCTCAGGGAAAATATTACTTTGATTGTGTGATTGCATCTTTCACCGAGCACACAAGAGCCCTGGCCACATGGCAAGGCAGACGCATAGAGCTCTGGTGGTTCTATCAGGCCTCTGCCGAGCTGCCACGCTCAACTAATGCTGAAAGAAGCCCAAAATTTAAATGCCAAAGTTAAAATCACAAATTCTGGACCACACTACAAGACAGAATTCCAGATGATTTCATTATATTTTTGTGTGACAGACTATTTATTGTCATCACTGCAGAGAATTTTTATTTTAGGATAGCTAAGACTTTTCTTGCTTCCAAGCACAACCAACACTGTCCTCTCTTCCGCTAGAGAAATTTCTCTAACCAATCTTCCTGTCATTTGCCTTAAGGGCTTACTCAAATTGACACTGGAGAGTTAATTTACACCTTTCTATTTTACAAAAACAATCCCAGAAGAAAGTACCAGATGATCTATCCTATTTGGATTAAAAGTCTAAATTCTAATTTTGGGTCTCTGCTATGGATTATATAAATGGGAACCCTCATAGAAGCTAGGAAATGTTTTCTGTCCTTTAAATTATTTTCTCAACATATCTGTGCTGGTTACTTTTAAATCTATCTCTTCCTCAAAATCTAGCTAACAAACAAATGATTATAAATACTGCCATTTGGGGGAAACAAAATATAAAACCACTGAATTCTTCTACAAGGAAGTCATTAATTCAGATAACTGAATTTGACCAATTTCTGGAGCAATCACATCTTTTCTGAACCTTAACAGATCTAGGGCCCTTTTTAAGTTGTAGCTAACATATATTGGAATTTTTTTAAGCTAACATATACTTAAGACCAACATAAGTTTCTTTTGAATGTATGTGGTATTAAGCTATCCACTGACACTGCCTGTTGTCTGCCTTCTGTACACATGGTGATAACACATTTCCCTGCCCCAGTGAAAAGGCAAGGCCAAGTGAACTGCTTTGGCCAATGAGAGGAACAAGCATGCATCACTTCTAGGCGGAAGGCTACAAGAACCAGTGCCCAAGTGGCCCATCCACTTGCGCAGTCACTGTGTCCAGTTATCTACCTGGACTCTGAGTGAGCAAACCATGAATCAGAAACCCCTTAGAGAAAAAATGGACATGTGACGCCAAGGGTTATAAACAATAAATCTTTGCTGTTTTAAACCACCGAGATTTTGGCCTAATACAGCTTAATCCAGCCTATCCTGACAGGCCAGGTTCAAAACCTGGCTCTAACACTTATTATCCTTGACTATACAAGCAAGTTCTTAAACTCTCTGAGCCTCAGTTTCTTCCAGCATAGTATGAGGAAAATTACACCTTTCTTAAATGAGAATCTACATAGTAATATACCTTTCACATAGTAAATTTTCAACATGGATTAATAATTGCTGTTATCATTATCACTTGTTTATATAGAAGAGAATCTGAAAATGGGCAGTGCAAGAGCAGAATAAACATTTCCACTTCTTCTTCTTTGAAAAATGTTAGGTTAAGAACTACCACTTTTCTAGTTAAACAAGCCCTATACAGGAAATACAAATTTTATTAACAACAGTACTGGCATATTATGAATGCAGAAAACAATGAATATATAGATGTTAAGTACTCAGCAAGTAGATGATAGAGAGGGATTTATTTATTTACTCAATTTAGGAAATTGTGACCTTGAAGTTCTTATGCAAAAAAATCCATAAATTCCAATTTGTAAAGTACATGAAACTAGCAACAGGAGTGGTAATATAGATAAAGGACAATGTATGAAGAATTAGAATGGCTTTTAAAGCAACATTTGTCTGCTCCCTTCTCGTTAAGCCTGTTTTAAAAGGTGAGGTATGTCCCTGACCCTAAAAATTAAAATTCCTCACCCCAATCAGTCTGGTTTTGTACATTGAGATATATTGCCTTCCTCCACAAGCACTAAAAGATTTCATAAACCCCAGGGTAACAAGAGATAAATTTCTTAATAAAAATTCAATTTGCAGGGTTTAGATATTATTTACTTCTTGATTGGAGAGCAATTTGTGAACCTTACTCAACACGGCTATGTAACTTCTTCCTCTGGCAACGGGAGCAGAATTGATTGGATCCTTTCATGGAACAACACATGGATTGATCCAAATTTTTTTTTTCTCTCACATCTCAATATCGCCTTGCTATTTACATTCTGTCAAAATAATCGTAGCATGCCAGCCACCAGGCAAAACATAGATTTTTATATAAGATTTTCATCTTTGTTTTGTAAATGATCCTGTCTGTAGCAGATTCTTTCTGCTTACCAAATTCACATTTTAAAAAGAGATAACTTAGGTTTGTCCATTTATTCCACCTTAGTCAAAAATTTGCTGACACAAGTCCTTGCTTCTCATTTGTATACTATTAAGAACTCTGTTCCTCATTTTGCACATCCAGAGCTATTAGTTCTCTTTAATAATCACTCAGGACTTAATTATATCCTCGGAGCCAGAAAAGATGCATCTACTAGCCACAACCACATGCCTACCTCTCAGTTACACAGGCCAGTTGGAGGCCTTGGCTCTATGGACTTGGCCACATTTCATGAAGCACTGGCAAGACAAGATAGTCCATATGGGTACTGCAACACAGGACTTTCAGAGCCTAAAGGAAAATAAATCCTATTATGTTCTCTCTGAATGTATCAGTTCAGATCATAAATACTTGGACGGTACCCCTCTTTCCCATGAGGAAGTTGTTGCTGAGAATGGGAATCGTGAACATGTGGCTCTGCAGGGGCATTCCCTGTAAGCTGGACCCCCTGAATGATCTGACCAACTGTGACTCATTCAGCTACACTTAAACTGAGAGAACAAATAGCAATAATAAAACTAAAACATTCAAATCTCATAGCACATCATAGGATAATTTCATGCAGTGCCCAGGAGCTCAATAACATGGAGAGCGTATTCCAGTGTTGAAAACTGCCTTTGATTCTCTCTGGGAGTAGGACAGAGAACAAAGTAAAGGAGACACCTAATTGAAACTGCCCAGAAGCCTCCAAGTGCTTCAGGCTGGAACTCACCAAGCATGATGTGGAAAATGGCTATGTAGCCTGTATTTCCTTTGGGCCACAAACCCTGGATATGGTTGTAATCGTGATTGTTACTGGTCAGAATTATTAGACTTTGGTTGATGGTGTATGAAGTAGTATAAGGATATGGGCTTTTGTGTGCAATTGTACACAGTTTGTTGACTTTACTCTCAAATTCCCACACCATGCTCATCAAAACAGCATAGGAGCTGCCCCAAAGAGGAACATTCATCCAAACAGTCAGTTACAAGAGAGGCCAAGGAAACTGCAGCCAGAGGAAGAAATTCCAACATGACAGATGTTTGACTGTTATAAGTTCAGAAAAGCAAAGAAAATGAGAAACAGAAGCCTAAAGCTGAGGTTATAAAGTTTTCTCTCCTGAATGTCTTGCTCACAACTCAGGAAGCACAAATTGCCACAAAGACCCCTCTAAGAAAATAATCAACAAGAAGGCTTTACCCAGAATGGTAAAGATCAGAGAGCTGAGGCATCTTGGTCCCAGCCTAGAACATAACAGATCAGAGAGACCTAGCTTGGAAGCTTTTCGTAAGATTATCAAAACAGTCACAGTTTATTTTGATAACATGCAATCCAAAGAAAGTTGTGCCTCCTCCTGCTTTACAACCAGCCTCACTACAGAACTGTTTTTAAAAAAAATAAACAAACAAAAGCCTAACTCTGGATCATTGCTGAAAACTTTCATTAAGAGGAGCTGGTTAAGGAGCAACAGAGGTCTAAATTACAATACTTTGAACAACATACAGGAACCCTTTCTAAAAATCCTCCTATTACCCCTCTAAGAAAATAATCAACAAGAAGGCTTTACCCAGAATGGTAAAGATCAGAGAGCTGAGGCATCTTGGTCCCAGCCTAGAACATAACAGATCAGAGAGACCTAGCTTGGAAGCTTTTCGTAAGATTATCAAAACAGTCACAGTTTATTTTGATAACATGCAATCCAAAGAAAGTTGTGCCTCCTCCTGCTTTACAACCAGCCTCACTACAGAACTGTTTTTAAAAAAAATAAACAAACAAAAGCCTAACTCTGGATCATTGCTGAAAACTTTCATTAAGAGGAGCTGGTTAAGGAGCAACAGAGGTCTAAATTACAATACTTTGAACAACATACAGGAACCCTTTCTAAAAATCCTCCTATCATCCTAACAGAGATCAGTCCTGGGTGTTCATTGGAAGGACTGATGCTGAAGCTGAAACTCCAATACTTTGGCCACCTCATGCGAAGAGCTGACTCATTGGAAAAGACCCTGATGCTGGGAGGCATTGGGGGCAGGAGGAGAAGGGGACGACCGAGGATGAGATGGCTGGATGGCATCACTGATTCAATGGACATGAGTTTGGGTAAACTCCAGGAGTTGGTGGTGGACAGGGAGGCCTGGTGTGCTGTGATTCATGGGGTCGCAAAGAGTCAGACACAACTGAGTGACTGAACTAACTAACTCATCTCTGTCCCCCAAGTTCTGTTTCTTGGCAGAGCTGCCCTTGTTCTTATTCTCTCTCTTAAAATATCCCAGCATCAATAAGCTCTATTTCTCATTAATCTGTCAGCATCTTTTCCTTTATTACTCAGATAGTTTCAAGCTCTTCATTGTGTTCAGTCATCAATCTTCTGTAGCTCCTTCAGTTTTCATCTACAAACATTTCCCCAACTATATCCAGTAGTTCAAGGAAGAACCTTGTTTCTTGACAAGACAGGAGGAGGAAAGGGTTGCCTTTTGAATATTCATTTTTCATTGTACATATGCAGAGATACTCATACACACAGTTACAGGCTATCTATAGAAGCTAAAATCATTAAAATATTTAGCAACATATGGCTTCTGTTTACCCCACAATTCTCACAACCTCATCTATCACTACTGTCCTCTCTCAGGTCAGCATTTTGATTAGTATCTGGCTGTGTTAGATTCTTATTACTACAAACTAAGTCCCTTAAAATAACATTCACGTTTCCTTTTACAATTCTGGAGATCAGAAGTCTGAAATGATTCTTGAGGGGCTCATAATATCAAAGTGTTAGCAGGGCTTCCTCCTTCTGGAAGTTCCTGCGGGGAATCTGTTCCTTGACTCTTTTAACTTCTTGAGGAGGTGAGCTATCCTTGGCTTAGTAACTGCCTGTGCCAACTCTTGCTTCCATCATCCCATTTACAACTCACTCTGATCTCCTACCTTCCTCTTATAATGACCTCTGTGATTGCATCAGACCCACCCCAATAATCCAGGATAAGATTCTGACAATCTTAAGAGCCTTAACTTAATCATATCTGCAAATTCCCTTTTGCCACATAAGGGAAAAAGTTCAAACTTGTGAACTCGACATTCACAAGTTCTACACATTAGGATGTGGACATCCTTGGGGGGAGGTGGAGGAAGGGGTTATTCACACTATTAGATTTCACAAGCTATATAAAAACTCAGTACAAATTCAATGCAAGACAAAGTAAATTGCCAGACTTGCAAAAGATGAATGAATTCATAAAGTCAACAAAAGTTACGGTTGAGAACTGCTGGAATTATGAGCAAAGCTATTGATGAATCATAATTCAGCAGAGAGAGAACATTTTATACATACTTTTTTGAAGAAAAAATACAAAATAAGCAGGGGTAATAACAGCTGAGTATAGCAAAGAAAAAAATATTTAAATACCACCGGATTAATAGAGAATCCTTGGAAAACTGATAAAGCCCTCAAATTTTTTGTTTATCATGCAAAATGTGAAATAAATGATATTATATATATATGATCATACAGTTGTCTTAGAAGAAAATCTTTTTTTACCAAAAATGAATCAAGCTTGATGAATTCCTTGTGCAATCTAAGTTTATAGTAGAAATTTTGTTAGTTATTCCAATAAGGAAACTTATTTTCAAAAGTTTTAGTTTTCAAGACAAGTAATTAGCTTTAATTTTTTTCTCTATGTACAGAAAGCACATTCCAGGGGCAAGGGAGGAAACAGCAAAGTCATGGAGGAACTGAAGTCTTTCCCACCATAAAGCTATTTTTACTACAGCAGATTTCTGAGCATGGTTGTATGCCATGACAAGTGTACTCCAGTACCTGTCTCTCCCTGTCACAAGAGGAGAGATGAGACTAGTTAGATGTGTAGACAGTGCACTGTGATAGAAAGAGATCAACAATGCAAGGGAGAAAATCTGGTCCTAGGCCCTTTTCAAGACTTGTCATTTTTGTGATTTTGAAAAATAAGGATGTTTGGAACCTCTCAAAACATTCTCCTCTCAATTCTCCTCTATAAAATGAGAATTTTATTCATACTTGTCCTCATACATTTGTTAGCTTCAAGAAAAGTTACCTTGAAATTCAGATGAATAGCCTGTAAGAATAAAAATTAAAGATGTCCATTTAATGCTATCCCAATAAAGACACTAACAGGAATATTTTGAATGAAACAATCTGATTCTAAAGTTAATAAAAAATAAACTCACAAAATAGTCAAGAATATTCTGAGAAAGGTCAGTAATGAGAAGGTAAGCCCAACCACAGAAGGAAAGATACTATAAAACTATACTAATTAAAGCAGTATGGTATTACACCTGAAAGTATAGGACAGGAGAGCAGAACAGAGAGTTCTGAAATGGACTCAAATACACACAGACATTTAAGATAGGATAAAAGTGTCCTTCCAAATCAAGAGGTAAAAGATAAATTGTCCAATAAATGTTGTCAGAACTGAGTAGCCATCTGGTGGAAAATAACTTCTGCTTTTTTACCTTTCACAAAAATAAATTATGGATGGATAGATTTCAACATACCAAATGAAACCATCATAATTGCTAAAAGAAAACACGGGAGAAAATTTTACTATCTCAGATTATGATGGTCTTGAAACTATCTTAAAACTATAATATAAAAATGATGAATTGACCACACAATTTTTAATTTCTACTTAAAATCACAAAGTGGAGAAAGACAGCCTCACTGTTCTTTCTAGTCTTCCTGCTTGCCTGAGGATATTTTCACTTGCTATTCTCTCTGCCTGAAAATGCTTTCTCCCACTTGCAAATAACACAGGAGAATGTATTTGCAATACATATAAACACTCTAACAAGTCAATAAGAAAATATCAACATCTCCAATGGGAAAAAGTAGACAAAAACAGTGAGTCACAGAAAATTAAATACAAATAAATGACTTCCCAGCATATTAGAAGATAGTCAACCTTACTCAAAATAAGTGAAACTCACTTATGATTCCATTTTTTAACTAGCAGACTGGAGAAAAACAAAAATTTAACTGTGTATTAGATTGAAAAGGTGAAACAAATACTCTTCCATAATGTTGGTGGGACATAAGCAAAACAACTGTTGGTTCATAACCTCAGGAGTTCCCAGGTGAAATCAAAACTTGGTCCCTATGCAGGGTAGGCAAAGAGAAACTGAAGAGGCAGGCAGAACCTCCAGATTGGCATGTGGAGGCTTAGTAAGCAAGGGAACTTACTTACAAGGCTTGTCTTGGGCAGCTGCAAGATGAGTAGATAGATCTTCACACTCACCCACCAGAACCTTAAAAGTTTATACAGAGGTCTCAACCACATTCAGTCACACACACTGTCCAGACATCTCAACACCACATTATTCTCAAGGCTGTGTCGTTGAAACAGCTCCATCTATGGGAACTCTGGGCAGAATGTACATTCCATGAGCAGGGGAAGGTATAGGAGACTGCTATTACCAAAGTCCAGCTTACAGGAAAACCAGCAGTCACATCCTCTCAATAACTTTCTCCAACAACACTTTACAGTGATACTTGGCAATATTTGCCAAAAATATAAGTACAGAAATTTTTAAATTTTATTTATTTTTAATTGGAGGATAATTGCTTTACAATGTTGTGTTGGTTTCTGTGATACATCAACATGAATCAGCCATAGATATACATATGTTCCCTCCCTCATGAAACGCCTTCCCACCTCCATCTCATCCCACCCCTCTAGGTTGTCCCAGAGCACCAGGTTGAGCTCCCTGTGTTATACAGCAAATTCCCACTGGCTATCTATTTTACACACAGTAATGTATATGTATCAATATTATGTTCTCAATTCATCCCACCTTCTGCTTCCCCTCCTGTGTCCACAAGTCTGTTCTCTATGTCTGCATCTCTACTGTGTGCATGCTAAGTCACTTCAACAGTGTCTGACTCTTTGCAACCCTATTGACTCTAGCCTGCCAGGCTCCTCTGTCCATGGGATTTCCCAGGCAAGAATACTGGAACTGGATGCCATGCTGTCCTCCAGGGAATCTTCCCAACCCAGGGATCAAAACTGGGTCTCCGATGTCTCCAGCATCGGCAAGCGAGTTCTTTACCACTACTGCCACCTGGGAAGCTCTGAAGCCCTATTGCTGCCCTACAAATAGGCTCATCAGTTAAATGCACAAATTTTGACACATAAGTTCCACTTACACTAAAATTAAGAGTCTATGAAAATTTTACAGACACTTATTCTGACCCTAATGTATCATATAAAAATACTTTCACATGTGTACAAATAAGTATGTAAATGAAAATTAAATTGTAACACTTTTGGTAATAGAAAACAATCAGATAAAAATCAAATGCCCTTCAGTGGAGAACTGGTTAAAGAAGTGCTAGTATACACATACAATGAAATATTCTGCAATTGATAAAACGAGTAAGATATATCTAAGGGTATAAGAATATTATTATAAGAAATAAATCAAGGTGCAGAACACGTGGCATGCTACCACATTTGTGTGTTTAAGGGATATATATACAGTTACATGTATAGAGTTGTAGGATCAAGGATGGAGGAAATCTTTTGAATGTTTCAGTCATGTTCATATATTATCTATTGAAAATATTAAGAAAAAACGTTAAAGCAAGGTCTTGAGACATTAGGCAATAATCTGTGCTTTAGCACTGCTGCCACCACTGAGTCTTGTTGACATAGATAATGAACAACTGACTGTATTTCATCTCTCATTGTTCATCAAGCACTAAATTCAGTGAAGTCTGAAATTCAGTGGGAAAAAGCATAATGCAGTGTGAATGCACAAGTATTTGGAGTTAGAAGATCTGAGTTCAGTCTTCGGCTCCATGTCTTAAAAGCTAAGTGATCCTCAAAAAGGCACTCACATTTTGAATCTCAGTTTTCTCAACTATCAGGAGGGACAAATACTATAGGGTTTTCTTGAGAGCTCCCAACTGGGTAATATTTAGGTTGGTACAAAAGTAATTGCAGTTTTGGGCCCTGAATTTTAAATCATTATTACTAAGCTCAAACACACCTTTATTAATCAAAATAGGAACCATTACAATCAATACATTTTTGCCAACAAGAAATGCTTGTTTATTTCTGTAACATAAAAATCCATGTTTCAGAATTCAGCAAACTCTTGGAAAGCATTTTCTGCCTCCTGCTGGTTTTGGAAGCATTTTCCTTACAAAAAGTTGTGAAGATGCTTGAAGAAGTGGTAACTGGTTGGTGAGAGAGGAAGGTTTACTGAGGGCCATGTGAGGAGATAGGTGACCTTAAAAACCCCAAATTCCAAAAAAACTTTCAAGAAAGCCCTTTTCTAAGAAGGGGGAGGAAGGAAAGTGGTTATTTGTTGCAAACTTCTTGGCGTCAGAGCCTTTATTCTTGAGGTCAGGTCATGGTCAAGTAGCCATGTTCCTATCAATCTCTCCCAAACAAACGTTATTCTCTGAAAGAGCAAGAGCAAGGTCCCAAGGCACAGCTTTCCCGCTCTGAGTTCCCGGTCCTGGGGAACAGGAGGCAGATCTCAGAAGGCAGCTCCCTCAAGGACAGGTCCCCAGACACTGCCCAGCTGTCACAGCTGAGGGAGCCAGGTGCCCAGGACCCAGCTGGCCCTCAGGCTTCTTAGGCCTCCCACGGTGGCAGGGTAGGTGAGTGGGAAGGGAGTAGGTAGGTCCCACAGACTGCGACCCAGGCAGACCGCCGTGGCTATTGAGTCACAGGGACAGGGATGGGGGAGAGGTTCGCCTCTGTCTCACGGCCTCCATCCAGCCAGTGGGTGGCCCTGGAGGGGACTCTGGAGCCAGGCAGGAGAAGCCCCCAGTTTGTTCCTTGAGCCCCCCCAACTCACCCACTGGCCCAAGGCCCGGGGGGCTGGAGGGCGGGGGCGGGGGAGGGGAAGGCCGGAGTCTGCCTCTTACCTCATTCTTCACCTCATGACCACCATTCCACTGACAGTTGGCTGAATGCCCCACTAACGGTCACTCTCTGACCGTTGGTCGCTTGTGGGCGGGGCCCACCGTGGCACTGACCAATGGCTGAGCAGCACCATGGCCGGTCCTGTGGTAATCACTGCCTGGTAATGGGTGTGGGATTACGGGTGCACAGCAACAACAGCTGTGTGCTGAGGGTATACTCAGTCCTGCTCTGTTAACAATATCTAACAGTTTATTGCCAAAGGGCTTCCCTGGTGGCTAAGCAGTAAAGAATCTGCCTGCAATGCAGAAGACGCAGGAGATTGGGATCTGACCCCAGAGTCAGGAAGAGCCTCTGGAGGAGAGCTTGGCAACCCACTCGTATATTCTTGCCTGGAAAACCCCATGGATTTCGGAGACTGGCAGATACAGTCGACTGGGTCACAAAGCGTTGGATATGACTAAAGCGACCAAGCACACACACGGCACACAAACTTTAAGTAACATAAGCAAGATGGTTATTATGTAAGTTTCATTTAATTAAGAAACTCAGGCGCCTGACTATAAGACAATAACCTGGAAAGTCTTGACTATGGACTGTAGCCCACCAGGCTCCTCTGTCCGTGGAGATTCTCCAGGCAAGGATACTGAAGTGGGTTGTCATGCCTTCCTCCAGGGGGTCTTCCCTACTCAGAGATCAAACTCGGGTCTCCTGCATTGGTAGGCAGGTTCTTTACCACTAGCACCGCCTGGAAAGCCCAGTTACACAACAATGAGGATTAAAAAGAAAAACTCTCTGTAGCTACAGACCAAGATGTTCCACGGGCCCAAGTAGAGGGTGCTGTTCATATATTGGTCCAAAGAGTGGCCGTTTGGTTTGTGTGTGTCTGTGTGTATGTGTGTACTGCGAGCAGGGGACATACTTTTTTTTTTTTTTTTCATTTCAGCTTGATCCACTCAAGAAGTTTATCTTTCTCTTGAAGAAATTCAATGAATTTAACTGCTTCCTCTGCCCTCGCAGGTGTTGAGCACAAATTGAACACAAATGGACATACACTAGAGGCAGCTTGCCACCCAGTCCAGAGCTCAGTGACAAGCAGGAAATTCTGACAAGCCATCTCCAGCAGGGGCAGAAGCATTTCATGAAGTAAATTTGAATGTCATAATTCCATACAACTGTTAGAGACATATTATTTAAAATTTATATTTGACTAACCTCAAATTAAAACTGAAAAAAAATTCTACAAATAGTACTAAGGACCCTCGTCTAAGGAAAGAGTAATACACATGCAACAAGAATAAAGAGAATGATCAGCAGAACACAGAAAAGTCCTAAAAAGGCAGATGCAGCATTTAAATTCATGTCTGCAAATTCACTGACACTCTTGTCATCTCAAGATGGGTTTCTAAGTTCCATGCCCTTGAATATGGGTTGACCTTAATGATGAGTCCACGAAGAGTATATGATGATAGGGACACTATGTGACTTTCACAGCTGTGGGACATACTTCATCATAGAGGGCAGCATGCCCCTCTCTTGGTTTGCATGAGCGTAGTAAGTCGTTTCAGTCATGTCTGACTCTTTTTACGACCCTCTGGACTGTAGCCCAACAGGCTCCTCAGTCCGTGACATTCTCCAGGAAAGAGTACTGGAGTGTGTTGCCGTGCCCTCCTCCAGGGAACCTTCCTGACCCAGGAACTGAACCCATGTCTTTTAAGTCTCCTGGACTGGCAGGTGGCTTCTTTACCACTACAGCCGCCTAGGAAGCCCCTCACTTGGTTTAATGCTCTATTACAATCTTGAGATTCTTAGCAATTTTTAAACAAAGGACCCACATTTTCCTTTTGCACCAAGCCCCACAAATTATAGAGCCAGTCCTGCTTCTGAATCTGGATCATAAAGGCAATACAGCTTGCACTTGGTGTTCTAGAACATGCATACCTGAGCCCTAAGCTACCACACAAGCATTCTGAATTACCCTGAGGCCACTCTGCTATGAGGAACCAAACTATCCCAACCAAGGTGAACGCGAGTGCTGAGACCACATGAAGAGAGCACTGCCAGGTAGCACCCAGCTACTCAAGGCCCCCAAGTCCCATTTCCAGCCACTGTCTGATGTAGACACATGAGAGACCCAGAATCAGAACTGTCCAGCTGAGCCCTCCCCAAATTCCTTATCGGAAATTGTCAGAGATGATAAAATGGTTGTTGATGTTCTAAGTCTTTACGATTTAGGCTATTTAAATTAAAACAAACAAACAAACACACAGTTCACTGGAATATGCCAGACTAGATTTACTTCCTTAAATCACACCTTCTTAATCTTTTTGTATGCAGCAAAGGAGAGAGGAGCAGGTAAGAAAGAGTAGAGACACTTTCTTTAGACCTTTTCTCTGAGTCAGTGAGTGAGTGAAAAATCTCTCCATCGTGTCTGATTCTTTGCGACCCCATGGGCTGTAGACCTGCCAAGCTCCTCTGGCGATGGGATTTTCCAGGCAAGAACACTGGAGAGGTTTGTTATTCCTTTCTCCAGGGGATCTTCCCAACCCAAGGATTGAAACCGGGTCTCCTGCATTGCAGGCATATTCTTTACCATCTGAGCCACCAGGGAAGCCTTTCCTCCAGCTGCTGCTGCTGCTGCTGCTAAGTCGTTTCAGTCGTGTCTGACTCTGTGCAACCCTCTGGACGGCAGCCCACCAGGCTCCCCCATCCTTGGGATTCTCCGGGCAAGAACACTGGAGTGGGTTGCCATTTCCTTCTCCAATGCATGAAAGTGAAAAGTGAAAGTGAAGTCTCTCAGTCGTGTCTGACTGTTAGCGACCCCACGGACTGCAGCCTACCAGACTCCTCTGTCCATGGGATTTTCCAGGCAAGAGTACTGGAGTGGGGTGCCATTGCCTTCTCCTTTCTCTAGCTACTGGCCATTAAACAAGAAAGAGAGACAATCTAGGGGAGCAACTGGGCCGGGGATGCAGGAAAAAAGGCACATCCTTCCAGTCACTGTCTGGGTTGGTGCCTTGACCTGGAACCTCAGAAGCCAGGGGTGCATCAACTCCATATGAGCCTAACTGAACGAGGTAAAGAGAGTAAAAAGAGACTGTATCTCATTCACCTAACTAATCTCCATGAGGTTTGTGTGTCTCATGGCATCAACTCTCATACTGCTGAATCCTTCTACAACTCCAACCTCTGATGGGGTTTGCAGGGCTCAGGGAGAACAGTGACCAATCATCAAGGACTCAGCATGAGTCAGACTCTCCACCTACACCAGCTCTAATTCCACAAACTCCATGAGAGGGTTTTATTGTCCCCATTCAAGGATTTAGGAAACAGAGCTCAGAGCTGAGAACTGATGTCTCCAGTGCTGACTGCATGCACGCCCGGCTGCCTCCTCCCTGTGCGTTATCCCACTGACTGCTCACAGCTGTGCTCTCGAGTAGGGACTAGCATCATCCCTGTTTCCAACAGAAGATACCTAGTTCCAGAGAGGTTAGGAAACTTGCCCAGGGTCAAGGGTGGCCTTGAGAAAGCAGTTTGAAACTTTGCTCAGGGCCTCTGTGCTCTGGTAACTGGTTCCATGGACCAGACTCAGCCCATGAGACATCTCCCTGCCTCCTTGCAAGACTCCCTCTTCAGAAAGAGGGATCAGCATGAACAGTATAATCTTTGGAGAGGGAATGGGGATATGTCCCCACTCCCAAGGTCCTGTAATGAGACTACTGAAATACACAATCTTTACAGACTGGGAGATTCACAAGGCCTATTTTATAACAGATATCACCATAAAACTTCAGTGAGTGCATCTTGCTTCCCACAAAGTCTCCCATCAAAGGAATGTGCCATTCAGATTATGTATGGCAAATGGTATAGTACACAATTTAGCCTCGGGATAGTGCTCTGGAAACACGGGCTCCTCTTGCCTGTATTTGGCCTGAAATGTTATCTGTGTTTATACACAGCTGTTGTTTGGTTCCACTTCTCTCAGACCAGCAAGGCAGTACTGCTTACAACAACCGGCTATACCATCCAGGCCAGGCCTTGTCACCCTTATGTGGGTGATGGGGAACCACACAGAACCTAAGTTTTTTCTGTCTGTTTGGTTTATATTTACAAGTGTTTTATAACTTTCAGAGCCAATTTGTTACAGTTTCCAAGGTTAGCAACATCACCCCCATCAGACACCTCTTGGCCATCTCCTTGACAGGATCTTACACCATCTATTCCCAGTCATTGCTTCTTGCTTATTGTGTAAATTGCATTTATCACTCTAAAAGGACTTGAGACATCTTGACTGTTTTCTCCTCTGTGGAACTTGAAGTGCATCGATTTCTGTTGCTACAGCCCTAGCTATATGTTTATTATCTGTCAGTTCTAGTTTACACAGAAGTTACCTCGACAGAACTTAACAGTCTAAAACCAGCTCACAAAATAAGAGAATCAAAAGCCTGATTTCATTCACATATTGAAATTTGTCATCCACCCTCCTGCTTCTACTCAACATAATACTACCAGAAAGGCCTCTGGCATCCACGGGCTCTCTCTCCCTCAGCAGTGGCCAGCAGAAAAGCCTTCTAAAAGCCTCCATAGATAGAAGAGAACAAAGTTGTCACTTCTTGTGATCAAATTCAGCACTTGCTGTTCTTCTGCCACCATCATGAATGCATGTTACACAGAAAAGCCATACAAGGCTGAGTCCCAGGACTCCCACAAAGCCAGGAATACAGTTATCTCCAGGCAAGTCCTGGGGAACTACTGCAGGTAAGTAAAGGCAGGTCTAGAGGGCATAGGGTGAGCTTTGGGGCCACAGATGTGGTGTTAAAAAGTCATTTAACTTCTCTTGAGGGGTAGTTTTCTTCTCTATACATGGTGATGCTAATTCAGGATTCATATACAAACTAGAAATAAAATCTCTGGGACTTCCCTGGCGGTCCAGTGGTTAAGACTCTGCCTTCCAATGCAGGGGATGTGGGTTAGATCCCTTGTCAGGGAGCTAAGATCCACATGCCTCCTGGCTAAAATAAAAACAAACAAAACAGGAAATGAAAGCAATATTGTAACAAACTCAATAAAGACTAAAAAAGTGGCCCAGTCAAAAAAAGAAAAAACCAAAAAAAAAAAAGGAATAATGTCTCAAAAACCTTACTTTCATGACTAACAGAATGTCCTCAGTAAACAGTAGCTATTATTGTTATGAAAAGAATTTAACATAGTTTTCTTTAAAATGTTACTTTTAACCAAGTTACACATGTTAATATTTTAAATGGTCAAATGGGGCAAATAGTCCTCTTATAAAACACTATCTCTTACCTTATGCCTACTTTCCCCTCCACATGTAACACCAAAGTGGTTTGATACATTGATATTCCCACCAGTCCATGGGCTCTTTGATTCTGGAAACTTGTCCTTCAGTACTGCAATGTTTTAAATATTATTTTTTGGTCTATCTTCTGGCTTATTTCTTCATCTTTATGCCCTTCCACTGACTTTTCATTTCTTCTCTCATAGTTTAAACTTTTGGGATCACTCATTGTTTTCTGAATGTTATTTTTACAGCCACTATTTTTTTTGGTCCATGGCTGCAGTGTGTTCTTCTATCCCTGATTATGTTAGTAATTTCTTCTGGCTCTATTTTCTTCTTCTATTGCTTTCGAGTGCTTATTCCCTCCAAGATGCCTTTTTTAGGTTGTTTTCATCTCTGTCTGTCTTAATGGACCTTTTCCTAAAAGGCATGAAGATCTCTGTTTGTCTGCCTCTATTTAGAAATCTTTTACTAATAAGTTTATTGAAGCTCTGTATACTTGGATGAGGTTTGGCAACTTTGTTCTTCTGTGTAGTCACCTGCCAAGGTCCATTCACATCAGAAGATGAAGGTCTTTCTCTTGGGTTGACCAGATTTTTCAGACTCTCAAGTTTCCTGCACATAGGTAAAGCCTGACTCTCTAACCTGGGAACTGACAGGAGAAGTGAAAGGGGAATTGAAACCACACTCCAGTATGTAAACATTCACTTAATCTCTCTATTTTTAGTATGTGTGTGGACACGCTCAGTCGCTCAGTCGTGTCCAACTCTGCAATCCCCATGTACTGAAGCCTGCCTGCCTCTTCTGGCCATGGAATTTTCCAGACAAGAGTACTGGAGTGGGTTGCCATTTACGGGATCTTCCTGACCCAGGAATCAAATCGGCATCTTTTGCATCTCCTGCATTGGCAGGTGGACTTTTTACTACTATACCACCTGGGTATGGTCCTGGATAAATAAACCTCCAGTATTCTGCCATGTAGGCAAGAAACAGTCACCTGGCTGTGCAGAGTTAGAGAGAAGGTCCTAAGATCTGTTTTTTGTTAATTAGGAAGATACCTAATTTTTATCTCAAAAATTTGTTCAGAAGTTGACAGATGGTCATGGGTGGGTGGGCTATGCTTCATGAGGAGAAAAAAAGAAAAAGAAAAATCCAGGTGCATACTAACTGTTGCTCCACCTTCCCCTAGGAGGTCCTCTTCATCGGTATGGGCATGGTCAAGGTTAACTCAATATGATATCTACATTCCAGCCCGCAGGAAGAGAGGAGAGAGAAACTGAAGGGCAATTAATTTCTTTTCCAAAAACCTGACCCATCACATCCCATTAGCTAAAACTGATTCATGTAGCCATGTCTCCCTGCAAAGTCAGTCCAAGAAACGCTGTTGCTCTCTGGGCAGCACATGCTCAGCTAAAACTCGGTGATGAGGGGGTTCTGTTCCAAAAGGAAGCAAGGAAGACTGGATCTGGGGACAGAAGCTTTAACACTTACCAGACAGATCTTTCAATCAGTGCCCCTGTCCTTGGCCCACCTCCACGTCTCCTTCTAGAACATTTGACACCAATGGGGGGGCTTTATCAGAGTTTTGCAGTGCTACTCAGGATGCTTTTTTAACTTTCCCAACTCTGGGCCAGGGTTCAGACTTCTTGAATCTGCTTCAGCATTTGCAAAGAATCCATCTGTTCTCCAGCATCCGAAATTTCATGGCTGTTGTCGTCTCCTGATCTCCTTTTCCTTGAAGGTGTATTCCTTGTTTAATAAAACTTTTTACTCGTATTTTAGTGGGATTATGGGAGAGAATGGTGGTTAAACATGTGTGCTCAATCAGCCAATTTTAAACAATTCTGATTTTACCAATTCTAATTTTTAATCAGGATGAAAGGTGACAGACATCTATTTTGGGCCTGTTCATTGGTCATATAGTCATTAATTAATTCCACAAACATCAATTAAGGGTCTGCCATATGGTAGTCATTGTGCTGAACACTGGAAAGACAATGCCTTTATCAACATTAGCCCAAGGCAAAAACAGATAAGTCAATTTTTAGAAGGTAAACATGAAGTAAAAATTAAGAAATATGCAATAAAGAAAACAAACATTACACTGAGATAGAAAACAAAGAGAAGGTCTCTGAAGTGGTCACATTTGAGTTGAGACTTGCAAAAAACCTAGAAGTTACCAAAGCAAGGAACATGTGCTAAATTTGCTTTGTTTGAGGAGCTAAAAAGATACTATATTTTTATGGCTTCTTTACAACTTCTTACCTAGTGACCTCTAAATAGTCCCATAAAGTTTTTCTTGCTTTTTTCCTCCCAATTTACAGTTGGTGGTGGCACAATAAATAGGATATCTTTTGACTCAAAAGACAGGAGTTCACATTCCAGCTCTCCCATTTTCCAGTTGTGTGACTCAGTCAAGTTATTCAACTTTTTCAAACTTAGTGTCCTCAGTTGAAAAATGAAACATTATAAAAGGCTTATTTCTAGTAAGAATCAAATTAGATAATTCATGTTGAAGTGGCTGGCATTTAGTAGAAACTCAGAAACTGTTTGTTGAAACAAAATCTGAATATTGAACATGTTCTCAGCAAACATTAAGCCTGGATTCTCACTGGCAAAAGACTCATGAATTAATTTTCTACTCAGATAATAAGGAAAATAAATGAATACCATCAGTGAATGTTACAAACAAAGTATCCTAGGTAAAGACACCAGAATGACTGGGTTAGATCCCTGGCTTCCCCTACTTATAATTGCATCTGCTGGTGATATCCAGACCCAGTGGTTATGTACCTTGACATCTGTTTCAAGAGTAGGGATATAACATCCCTGAACACTCTCCCTGTCAATAATCCATTACAGAACTACAGCTAAAGGACTTATCTAATGTGTTCTCAGTAATTCTGCTTTTTCAGCACATATGAAGTCTTGGAAGGCATAAGCTCCATAAGTTTGGATTTGGAGTACTCTTGCTTATTTTTCCATAACTTAATGTTTTGAATATCGTGAAATGCTCCTAGTGATATTATCTAGACTTAATTTAACAAGTCTTTCTCCTTTGCTTCTTAGACACACAATACTGTCTTCATATAGAGGGAGAAATACAAAGATGATGGGAATATTTGTGGTCTCAGTTCAGTTCAGTTCAGTCGCTCAGTCGTGTCCGACTCTTTGCGACCCCATGGACTAGTAGCCTACCAGGCTCCTCCCTCCATGGGATTCTCCAGGCAAGAGTACTGGAGTGGGTTGCCATTTCCTTCTCCAGGGGATCTTCCCAACCCAGGGATCGAACCCGGGTCTCCTGCATTCCAGGCAGACGCTTTAACCTCTGAGCCACCAGGGATATTTGTGGTCTAGAATATAATAAATTACAGATAATTCCAAACTCTATTTTCAGTGATTCAGAGGGTACTTTATGACCTTATGACATCTCAGAATCATCATTATGAACATCAGTTACTATTCTATATGATCATGCTTGTAAGGAAAGGCTGAATAAGGTCTAAAATACACAAAATAATGGCAGAAGAGTAAGTTGCTTTCTTCATGCTCCCATAAAGAGCACTCAGTTCCATATGGAACTTGGAGGTTTGTAGTAACTCAAATGCAGAGAGACCTGCCCTCCAGATTCTGAAGTGTTTGGAGGCCAGGTCTCTGTCCTGTCCATTTTTGCATCCTCAGTACCTAAAAATCAGGTGAGACATGCAGTGTACACTCAGTGAGTGTGGAGTATCTAAGACTCTCTATTTAGTGCCCTGGAAACTATACAATGGTAAATGTTCATACTAAAGACACTCTACTGGCACATTGAAGCTTGGCATTAGCATTGCTTCTAGTGATGCTATCATTTCTATAGCAGCATGTATAGTGTGAGCAAAGGGTTAACACCAGGCCTGGCTGAGGCAGGCCTGCCTGAGAATGACCTCAGTCTCCCAAGGCTTTGTTTCCTTGGAAACAGTAGAGTTAAGATAAATAGAGAACAGTTGTCTCTCCCTCTGTACTGTGTGAAACAAAAACCTGGGTTGGGGATCTGCGAGCTGGCATGCAGATCTCAGGCTTGATGAAAACCATATACAAGACTGATGGGGGAAAGAGACCGTGGCCTCTTTGTAACAAGTGACCCCACACACCTTGGCTCTCACACTTTGGCCTTGCATGGGTAAGGGGGGCCAAAAAAAAAAAAAAAAAAGCTGCTACTAGGGTACCTGCCAGGCCTCCCCATGAGTTGACAATGCTGTATTTCCTTGTTGGGTCTCTTGTCATTTTCTCTTCCAGAAAGCTCAGTAAGAGCAATGGTAGATTAAAGCCTGTCTGTGTCTCCAGAATCTGATTTGCCAACTCGGACTCAAGGGCCACACAATTGTCATAGTCAGTAACCATCATACCTGCTCTCCTGTTCCCAAATATCATTCTTAACACAGAGAAGAGGCAATGTAAAAGGAAAAACAAAAGAGAAGTCTTCAATACCATGGAAAATAAAATGTTTGTCTATATCTGGGGTTGCTGTGAACTCCAGGCAGAACCCAGACTGGCTCCCAAGGGGTCAGCACACTTGATGGTCATGTCCCAGCAAGATCAGAATGGAGGGGATTAAAATTAATCCAAGTGGCAATGTCTGAAGGAGGCACTGCACAATTTAAACTGCATCACCAAAGAAAGGCCATTTGGAAAAGGAAGTGAAAAAGAGAAAAAGCAGGATGAGGGTAATTTGATGACTAGGTAAAGGTCAAAGGGGCATATTCACTGAAGGTCTCACTGGATCAGTGAAACAAGATGGAATAAAAGCACAGGCATGTTCCCTGAAGTTAAAGACCCTTTTAAGTTGTCCTCTCTGTTAAATTCTTATGGCTTGAAAATGGTTTAAACTCCTTCCTGAAACTCCTTCCCCTCTGAGTGAATGTTTAGCCACTTTAAGATGCTTAGCCTGGGAGTTTCATACGTGCCTTCAGCCAGGAAAAGTTTTAACAGGGTCTACTATTCCCTTTGGACATATGCAATTTTGTCAAGCACCAAACAAACAGGGTCCACAAGCTAATAAGATCTAAAAAGGCCACCAGGGGTGACATCAGACAGAGCACCACTCAAAGCACCAAGCTCATCCTCAGAACTCACATTCACTAAGCTGACCATCTTCACTATCCTTCATTCATATTTTTTAACTTGTATTGAGAGTCCACCATGAGCAAATCTAAATGGCCTTAAATTTCTTTTACCTCATTTATTCCAAGTGTTTAGTTCCAAAGAGAAGCAAACTATAGGTAATTACTCTCCACATATGTTAAAATATCTAAACCACCTTCAGTAGGTCAATTCCAAAAAATACTGATAGCTTTAGTTACATCAACATATACTAAGGTAGACTCTACGAGAAAAAGCATTTTCCTCCAACAAAATCCTAAATGCAATATATTTAAAGCAGTCTACATATACGAATACTATTTTAAGTAAAACTGCTTATATTCCTATAGTCCTTTAATATCTAAACATTTTGCATAATCATCTCGTTTGATATTCTCAATAACCTGTGATATACTACAGCTGATATTATCACCATTCAGCTCTCTTGTTAAGAAAAGTGGTTTTAAAATGTCCATTAGAACACAATGTTATTAAATGACCTTAAATTAGAGCCTAGATATTCTGCCCTCTAGCAAAATGCTCTATTAGAGAACTTAATAAAAATTAATGAAAAATTTGTATCAGTTCATTTCTTCAAGTTTTCAGTCAGTTAAAACAAAAGTTGTTAAACATATCTCTCTCCCTCAGTAATAAAGTAACTGAGTAATTCATCTGTAAGTAATTATGTAGAATCAAGTTTTGAAAAACATGCAGCCATTTCTGTGAAGCTACTGGGTAAGGAACTTACTCTATTTCTTTTCTATTTTTCAAGAGGGATTTGTTAGACAAATACCAAGTTTAAAAATTCATATAGCTCAAGCATAAATTCAAAAGATTTAATCCCAGCAATACAAATACTTAAAATTTCCTGGGAAGAACATTTTTTAAAAAATCAAAATTTGGACCCACGTCCTTTAGTACTCAGTTCACCAAGCTCCAAATTTTGTTTCAGAACAATTCTAGTGGGCATTCCATCTGCTTAGGTAATCTTCAGGTTTGACTTAATTCTTTTGGAAGATTCATACTTTTAGAGTTTGGAAAGGAAATTAAAGACTTCTATAAAGGATAGGGGGAAAAAGTATTTATAATGGGATTTAGGGGCAGGAGCTTTGCAATTAAAAATACCATTTAAACATTTTACTTAAATCCAACCAAACTAGAGTGTCAGCGCAATTCTATTCGTTAATTTTGACATGATTTACTGAGTATAATCCCCTTAAGTCAGAAGCTGACCTCCACGGCATTCAAACTTCCTGCGGGATCAAAAGGAATAATAAGAAACATGTTACTACTGTAAAATAAGCAAGGCTGGTGTTGTATGCAGGTTTCTTCCTATGTTGTCAAATGGACAAGCACACAGCAAATACTCAGCAATAACAAAATAAATGTCCAGAGACCTTTTCCCAACCAACCAAGCCGACAACTCAGCAACTTCAAACAGATTTTTTTTTCTTTCAGAGCCAATTCACTTGCAGTGTAGGCTGATAAAGCAGTATTAATCTCCTGCTTTAAATCAAGTTTCTGTCACTGGGCTCCATTAATCTCCACCCTGTTATCAAGTGTCTCCATGGCAGGAAATTATATTTCTAAATTGAATTTTGCTCTGTTTCGATGTAGTAAGAAATATTTTCCAGACTACTAATAGGATGCATAAAGATTGTGACTCTGACAATACTATTAGACAAATAAAAGCTATAAATTAAAACCACCTTCATTCACTAACCAGGATAATAGCAAAATAGAAAGCATTGATTACCTGGAAAGAGTAATCAAATAAAAGATTTTAAATGAAAAGTGAAGTAGCAGATGGTTAACTTTTTAATTTACCTTTTTATAGCAATTGCCCATAAAGGTAAAAAGAAGAAAAAAAAATCAATCCAATGAGTCTCTCAGTGCTAATAAAACACATATTGATTCTTAGCGCATATGCTTACTCTACAAGATGCTAGAACTTGGTTCTTCCACCCATAATGGAAGTAGATACTGTTTATGAGCACTTCAGTGGAGACAAATTTACAATAAAGAAATATCTCTGGACTAAATTTATTATCAAAGAACAAAAACTTATAACCTCAAGCAACAAAGAGATTTCATTTTATTGGTTGGGATCCACTCACAGGAGGCCAGGACAATTTAGTCAAGTGGCAGTTCAGTTACTGGAAAAGGTCTTCAAAATTACAGTCTCATTTTTTTGTTGGTGAACAACACAGTGATTCCACTAAAGTTTAGATTTTTTTTTTCATTAATATAAATTACTTTGTATTGCTTGCTTTAACACAGGTCTAGATTCTCCTTGACAGTAACAATGTGAGGAAAGTCTCTTCAAGATGCTATTGAAAGGATAGTCCCAAGGTGTCCCATTTAAAACTTCCCATATTTAAAGGAACACTGCATGAAAGAGGGGCTTCCTTCATGGCTTAGATGATGAAGAATCTGCCTGCAAAGCAGGAAACCCGGGTTCGATCCCTGGGTTGGGATGATCCCTTAGAGAATGGAATAGCTACCCACTCCAGTACTCTTGCCTGGAGAATCCCATGGACAGAGGAGCCTGGCAGGCTACAGTCCACCGGGTCGCAAAGAGTCGACATGACTGAGCAACTAACACTCTCACTTTTCACTTGCATGAAAGGTTTTCCTTGGGCATCAGTGTAAGGAGCTTGTGTAACAAGTAACGAATGCTACCTATATCAAAATGCTTGAAGGATAAGTAGGATTTAACAAATGTACAAAGGAATAGTTGGAATGTTTTCCAGACAGAATAGAGATGAATGGATACCAACACCTCTTTCCCACTCTGAAGTGTGGGAAATAGATAAGATATTCAGATAAAATCACATCTACATTCTTTATATCCAAATTCAGAATATCTCAAACAATTATCATGGTAGATAGACTTAAACCACTGAAACACATACTATCTTCATCAGCTTAAGTATTTTGAAGCTCCTTTAGATTAAACACATAAAGGTGACTTCTAATGGGTAAGGAAATAAGAATTTGAAGACACAGGTCTTAAATTTTACAAAAGTAAAACTAAGAATCTGATGAAAATTATAAAGCATACCTTCAAAATAAGTATTAACTAGAATTGGAAAGCTAACTGAAATGGAATAAATTACTTTCAGAAGAGAAAGAAATAAAATGTGTTCTTTTTTTACATAAATAAAAGCAGGTGGTAAAGCACTGATGCCAGCATTTGAAAAATATGCATCCTCCTCCTTTATCCTTTGAGTGGATCTCACCTATATGTGTGAAAAAGAAACTTCAGCATCACAAAGCAGAGATCATAAGTCACATTCCCTAAGAACAAGCAACTGGTAAGTTTGAAACCCTGTGAAGCTTATCTACTATTATTATTACTGTCATTTAACATAATTTCGACTAGCAAGCAGACAATAACATGCTCCTGGGAGGAATGGCAACAAAAGAGAACAACAATCATTACTTTTTTATATGCTGAAATTTGACAATGTATTTTGCATAAACAACAACACCAGATGTCTAGCCTCTGGACTCACTTTTTATCAGAAAGACCAGCCATCTCATCAAGTGTGATATACATTTCAAACATTAATATCATGCTCCATTTAATGTCAAAAGGTTTGGTGGGGTTCCACATGGAATTAATTTATGATCCTGAAAGCCACTTTAGGACATTCTCAGTTTTAAGCTAAGTCCAGCTGCCACAAAATGTTGCTTCACAGTCTGAGCCACCAGGGAGGCCTGAAGTGTACTTGCTAGTGGCTAATTTTCAGAAGCATCTCACAGTCACCTACCGGCACATAAAATGTACACTTCAATTGCTTATTCATTAAGGGAGGAAATCGATAGTGCCTAAATGGGATACAACACACACAAGGGAGAAAAAGCACTTCAGTCTTTCAGTAAGAGGGTCTCATCACATTTAAAAAATTTTTCTAGCATCAGTCATGCTCCTGGGCTGACTGTTCAAGATTTTCATTTTCACCATTAAATGGTTCCATCATTCTATATGCAAGGCAGAAAACGAGACACAATTGTAAAGAACAGACTTTTGGACTCTGTGGTAGAAAGTGAGGGTGGGATTATTTGAAAGAATAGCACTGAAACATATATATTGCCATATGTAAAATAGATAACCAGTGCAAGTTTGATGCATAAAGCAAGGCACTCAAGGCCGGTGCTCTGGGACAGCCCAGAAGGATGGGGTGGGGAGGGAGGTGGGAGGATGTTCAGGATGGGGGGACACATGTGCACCCATGGCTGATTCATGTCGATGTATGGCAAAAACCACCACAAGATTGTAATTATACTCCAATTAAAATAAATTATTTAATTTTTAAAAAATAAAAAAGGACTGACTTATTTGCCAAAACATAGACACCTAGCTGTGTTGGTTCAAAGCCTTCTAGTTCTAAATGTTTATAGGTAGAAAAGAGAAAAGTTAGGAGCCTACTTCACCTTGCCTTTCTCTGAAATTTGTAGAAGGCTGACCACACACCAGAACGACAAGATGTGGCCAGGGGCTTCATTCTTCTGCTGTGAGACAGAGTCCCCAGGAAGGAAATATCAAGTAAGAAAGGAATCGGGAAACCAAGGACTATGGTATTCATCTGTAAAGAACTCAAAACACTTTTGAGCACAAAATGCTCAAGCCAGCTCTTTTTCTGAACAACAAAAAAAATCAAATCCCACTATCAGCAAGAAGAAAAAGATCACAAGGGATATTCTATCTCTAGCCCAAAAAAAAAAAAAAAAAAAAGCACCCATTCTCAGTTTTTAAAATGCATCTTTAGTCACTTGTAAATATAGCATTAAATATATTGAGAGTTTTAAATATACTGCTTTGCATAGTGGTCCTGGATTTTCTACGGTCATGTGTCCTCGGCCATGTACCTTGAATGTCAAAGTGCCCAGGATGCTTCTTTATGAGAGCTTCTCTTCCAGAAGATACCAATCCTTAAAACTTGAACTGAATAGGAGCAGAGATGCTTGATTTTAAGCATTTTGTCAAGTTCTAGCTGAGTAAAGGGGACAACCCCCAGGGCTAACATAAAGTGTCTTTGAAGATCCAACTTCATAAGCAACTGGCTCATCGACTGTGAAAGCTTAAAGAGGGAAGAAAGCTCACTGACATAGCTTCTTAATACCTATCTGGCTCCAAATAGCCAAAATTTATACTAAAAGGCTACAGCTGATAATTTTTTTCTTGTGTGTGTCAGTGTTAAGGTCTAACAAGACCATCTTCTAGAACTCCTTCAATTATATTCTTTAGCTACATCCATCACCAATTCATAGCAAGCTGCAGACAAAGATACAAATAAACTAAAACAGCAGGATCTCTGACTTAAACAGAATTTTAAGAGTTTTTAATTCATTGCTGCTATTTAAAAATTTGAAGATTTCCCATAAATTTCCAGATTTCCGTTATTTTTTAAATTGAAAGATCCAGCATCACTAGGCCCTCAGTCCAATCTAATGATAATTGACTGGCACTGACTGGCACTGAGTGCCTGCTGTGTAATTCCTGGGCCAGATAATCTCCGAAACCTTTCCAGGAACAAAATTCTGAGTGTCTAAAATATGACTGTAGAAAGTTTGTTAAATTTTTCCATTCAGATTGCATTAGCAAAATAGAATTCAAAAGTATGAAGCTCAGTACACATTTTTGAACTTAAAACGAATTCCAGAATTGTTTATTTAAAATAACTGGGTGGTTCCTCTTAAACTAATCAGCATTACCATGGCAACAACATATCAACAGTAGGGTGAAACTAACCTGTCTCTCCACGGTGAAATTCCAGCTCACATTCTCTTTTAGGGTGAACAATCTGACCGTTGATGAACTCTGCTTCACGATGATAAGAAGAGCCAACATCGAAGGATGGAAGAGCAGCATCGCTATGAATACTTGGCTGCCAGAAGTCAGGCATACTTGATTATGCCTCTGGTAACTCTTCTGACATCTCCTACTTAAAATGCAAAAGGTCAGCAGGATCACGAGGCTCCACTTTAACGGTCTGTATTCATATGGAATATCAAGATCAAGGGAGGTTTTGCCTCTCTTCCCTACAGAAGGTTTTGGTCCTCCCAGAGGAGCCTAGCGGGCTCCAGTCCATAGGGTTCCAAAGAGTTGGACTCAACTGAAGAGACTGAACATGCACGCACACCAAGCTCACCTTAGGATCTCTGCATACTATTTAAAAGGTCTACTGCCCCAGTCCTGAGCAGCCTGCTGGCCCCAGCACCTATGTGCTTGTTGAAAGAGATGTGCAGTGGGAATTCAGTCCTAGTTACTTGATCATGTCTAAGAGAGCTGAGGCATCATCTTCATCCAGGCTCATCTGCTCCAGACCCATGACCTTGAACTGCAGTCTCTTGAAGATCTCTTTCAGGGCCCAGTAGGTCTTACAGTTGAGCTTCTGAACCTCCTCCTGAAGCTCCTTGGACCAGAGGAAATTCATGGCCAGTGGTGAGGAGGGAAAAGAGGAGGTGATGGAGATGGACCAGGCCAGGGCTGATGCTGCCAAAGAGGAGAAGGCCGCCCAGAATACAATGCCCATTCCTACGGACCTGATACAGAGGACCGCACTGCACTGTGCATGACCAGTCTGGTCACATCCCATCCAGCAGCCCCAGGCTGGCTGAACCTAGAGAGACACCTCCACTGTACCACCTGAGTCAGCTCATGTGGCATATATGTGCCCTTATCGCCACGATGGTGTGGAGCATCATCCACCAGGGCTGCTGCTCTGGGCCTGCAGAGACATCTGCATCCAGACAGGGCTGCAGTTCCCATCAAGTGGCCGTATTCTGCTTCCCCTTCATCCTGCTTTATGGGCTTGTGCTACGTGTGGGCCAGGTACCTGCCCCGCCCTCCGCTCCCCCGACCCCGCCCCGAGTCCCCGCAGCCTGTGCAGCTAGGGCGGGGCTGGAGCTCACCCACTGCCGCTGCCTGGACCTAGGCACCGAGGCTGCACACTCTGACCTTCTAGCTCCCGCTGTGCTGGTTTAGTCCAAGAGCAGCTGCTGAAGAAGGTGAAGGCTGTCAATGCAGCGGCTGAGGTCATCGCAGCAGAGAGCCTACGAAGTCATAAATGGTTCTCCAGGGCCTGGGGGGAGCGGCTCGCAGCCATTTGGTCACAGAAAGGCTCTGTCACAGCAAGGCTCTGCCTCTCGCTCTTCCAGGTCTACTACACACCTGTGGTGAAAGCTGCTTAGTGTTCTGGGAGCTGGAGGGGCCTGCGTGACGCCAGTATTCATCGCGGTCTACACCTTCCAGTTCCGGGACTTGCGCAGGATGGAGCACACCTGTGCCAAGCAGGGCCGAGCTGGCCGCGGCCCCCTCCAGGGCCTGAGAGTCCGGGGGCTCCTCCCTGCCACAGAGAGAGCGGTGGCGGCTCTGACTGGACCGTCATCTACTCCTGGACCTGCTTCCTTTTCGAGTCCAGAGGAGAAAGCCCAGGCCGAGAAGCCCAGGCCGTGGGCACAGAGCACCCTCCAGAGGGACTACCAGGCATAGGTAGCCACGGCTCATAAGGGGCAGAGCCGGCCGGAGCCAGGAGGTGGAGGCGGTGAGGGTACCAGAGCACAAGGTGGCGGGCCACTGGCACCTGACGCAGCGAGTGCCGAGCGCTGGGCAAGCAGCTGGGGTGCGGGGCCAGCGCTGGCAGACTGGCCGCCCCCTGCACGTGACCGTCGGCCGGGGAGCTGCGCTGCGCCCTCTCGTGGGAGCCCCTCAGGGTAAGAGATGCACCTGGCCGGTTGTGAACGGATGAAGCTCACGGCCCCTTGGACGCCCGCGATGCCCCGAGCACAGCGCCCAGAGGACCGGGGCCAAGGAGCTGCTGAGCAGCCCTGCGCTACCAGCCGCAGCAGTGAGGAGAGGGTCGTCCACCCCTGGGCTTTCCGCGGCTTCCAGAAGCTTCCGGCCCCACGCTAACACCAGGACTTACTCGGCCCCCCGGGGCTCCTCCCTGCAGGATGCCTGCGTATCCCGAGCTGGAGGAGTCCAGGTGGCGGACGGACTGGACGCGCAGGGCTGGGGCTGTCGCAGCTGCAGGCGGACCAGTGTGTCCAGAACTGCTCTGCTGCTTGGTCCTTGTCGTCCAACACGTGGCCACCTCCTCCCCATGCTCAGTGAATGTCCTTTGTTCTACTCAGTGCACCCCCAGTTTCAAGTATTTCAGATCCCACAGGGGAGGGACTGAGGTTCTGATGTGGCTGGAGATGGCTGTGTGTAGGCCGATTACCGGGTGTCAGGTTCTGCTGGGGAAGCACTAGCTACTGGAAGTGACCAGTAGCCTGTTAGAGCTCATTTTGCTCCCTCTCTGCTCTGTGTGAGTGACACTGTTGCTCCATCCAGTACTTGACTGTGTTGTGTTTCCCTTGGTAACTCGGATACCAAGATGCAGTGGGCAGAGTGTTTAGATTTATCTTCCTGGTGACTGGCACTGTGATGATCTTTGCTATCCTCCATGCAGGTGGAGTCATTGATTCCTGATACTTGGGTTTCTTTGGGATGATGAAAATGGTCTAAACTCATCATGATGGTCACGCAAGTTGACAAAAGATACTAATAGATGAACATGGTAATGATGCTGTTTGTTGACAAAAATTCACCACAAATTCACCAAAATTAAAACTGTATAACCAAGGCTTTCTGTAGCCTAGGTCCAAGGGAGGATTATACTCTCAGGGGACTTCAACTGCTAAGAGAGTAGACAGGAACCCATCAAGCCAGACTTCTCATCTCCTCCTCCTCTCCATCACCTTCCATATTCAAAGAGATCAAGGAGCCTAAATATAAAACAGAACTGTGATAAAAGGGATGGTGTGTATGAAACTTTCCTTACTCACGCTTGTTTCAGGACTCTGTTTTGCTGATTCACTAGAGATAGAGTGGATGTCAGCTTAATGTCATCTCAACCTCTTTTTTTATCTACAGCTAAGGCCGGCTAGGGATGTAATTTAAGACATCAGGCTTAAATTTCACTTAAGTCAGATATTCAACTCACTTTTTAAAAGACGATGTAAATCTTAGCATATTACTGTTTCTTCTGATAGTATTGTTTCTTCTATTAAATTCTGGGGTATGTTCAGAAAGGGGGAATTGTAGACACCTGCGTATATCTCAAAATATTTTCCATTGTTCAGCCAGAACGTGAGTCCTTCCTCCTCCAGTTCTAACAGTGGTCAGGGTTGTGCAAATGTGGTCAGAGTAGTACCTCACACATCTGTCACCACCTTCACAGTACATTGGGCACGGATAAAGTTGCTATTAAAAGCAATGTACCCTTCCCTCCCTTGCATATGCCTAGGGTCACTTTTATTTGGCATTTACACTCCTTCACATTATTACAAAACCATACCCCAGAGTATTTGCTAACTCAGTTTTCTCTTCACTACAGTGGATGCAATTTTCACATCAAGGTGTTTCTATAGACTGGACACAGTTAGAGTTCAGCTACTTCTAGCCAAAGTGTTTAAATTTGACTAGACAGCAGCAATTGCTTTTTAATCTAAGCAAACTGATCTGTCAAAGGCAATCAACTCAGGGAAGTTATTCCTGGAGGATCCTAATAATCCCAATGAATCACACTGCCCTATGTGAAACTCAGCTGCTGAACCCTTGACATAGTATGTCACAAGTACTTAGAGGAATAAGCACATACAGCAGAACTCTGTGTTGACACACAAACTCTAGCCTCTTGTGCATAGGTTAATGATCACTGCTTTGGGTCTGGTGGAGCAGTACACTCCTGTGTGTGGTGATGTCAATTCATGCTTAATGATACAACATCCACCAGGCTTCATGTCATATAACCCACTATCCTCACAAGCACCTACCAATGGTGTGCTCCATTCCTCAAGATGTTTGCCTTGGTGCTTTTAATGACTCCCTATCTTTTAAACAAGGGTTCCCAAACTCTTCATAATGTTGATACCAATTTAGGGCTTTACAGTTATCAAGATCTTTAAGTACTTTTTCTTGTTTAATTATCACAGTGCTGAGAGGTCGATAGAGATGGTAGCATCATTTACATCATTAGTAACCTCCCAGGGCTGAAACTCAAACCTAGATCTGATGACCTCGAGTTTTGAGGTCTTCCCAATGCTGGAAATCTTGTTACTGGAGCTTTGGTTCTAGTGTCAGTCTAGAGTAGCTGGGTTAAGGGGGGATAGCAGTGTTGAGGGTCCTATTCCTGAATAGGGTGGCACTGTTCGAGTCCTCTGCTCCCTACAGAGGACCCTTCCACACTTTAGAGAAGGAAACAGAACAAATGTGGAGGCAGCAGTAAATGTGTGGGGTTTGGCAGAGGGCGGTGCTGAAAATTCTCAAATTCTCTCTAAGTGATGGGACAAGTGTTCTTTGAGAATGACTTCCACTTATTAACAGTTGGAAGAGAGCTTTAAGAATAATATTGACACGTAGTTTAAAGGGCAATGAGAGAGTAGATTGGCTAGCAGGTATGTGAAAGAATGGTCATAATAAGAGATAGGGAGCTCCCTTGTGGCCTAGTGGTTTAGACTCGGCACTTCCACCACCAGGGCCCAGGTTCAGTCCTCACTCGAGGAACTGAGATCCTGCAAGCCACACAGCAGGGCCAAAAATAACTAATGTATATCAAGCACTTAATACTTTCCATTATTCTAAATGCTTTATGTTAGTTATTAAATTCTCATCATAGCTACATTAAATAGGTACTGTTCTGATGAGATGACTGAGGCAACAAAGGGTTGATTAACTTACCTGTGACCACACAGCTGCTGCTGCTAAGTTGCTTCAGTTGTGTCTGACTCTGTGCGACTCCATAGACGGCAGCCCACCCGGTTCTCCCGTCCCTGGGATTCTCCAGGCAAGAACACTGGAGTGGGTTGCCATTTCCTTCTCCAATACAGAAAAGTGAAAGTGAAGTTGTATCCAACTCCTAGCGATCCCATGGACTGGAGCCTACCAGGCTCCTCCATCCATGGGACCTTCCTGGCAAGAGTACTGGAGCGGGTTTCCATTGCCTTCTCCGACACAGCTCAGTTCAGTTAGTTCAGTCGCTCAGTCGTGTCTGACTCTTTGTGACCCCATGAATTGCAGCACGCCAGGCCTCCCTGTCCATCAACAACTCCCAGAGTTCACTCAGACTCACGTCCATCGAGTCCGTGATGCCATCCAGCCATCTCATCCTCGGTCGTCCCCTTCTCCTCCTGCCCCCAATCCCTCCCAGCATCAGAGTCTTTTCCAATGAGTCAACTCTTCGCATGAGGTGGCCAAAGTACTGGAGTTTCAGCTTTAGCATCATTCCTTCCAAAGAAATCCCAGGGCTGATCTCCTTCAGAATGGACTGGTTGGATCTCCTTGCAGTCCATGGGACTCTCAGGAGTCTTCTCCAAAACCACAGTTCAAACGCATCAGTTCTTCGGCGCTCAGCCTTCTTCACAGTCCCACCCTCACATCCATACATGACTACTGGAAAAACCATAGCCTTGACTAGACGGACCTTAGTCGGCAAAGTAATGTCTCTGCTTTTGAATATACTATCTGGGTTGGTCGTAACTTTTCTTCCAAGGAGTAAGCGTCTTTTAATTTCATGGCTGCAATCACCCTCTGCAGTGATTTTGGAGCCCCCCCAAAATAAAGTCTGACACTGTTTCCACTGTTTCCCCATCTGTTTCCCATGAGCAAATATTAAAAATAAGATTCCAGCCTAGGCAAACTGATTCTCTCACTGGTGCTCCGGTTACTGTGTGGCAGTAATGATGAATTAGGGAAGGCTTCCTGAATTCTGAGAAATTTCATTAATTTTTCTTACTAACATCAATAATAAATATTTTCATGTCAGGTCATAGTACAGCATAGATGGTCAGTCCAACTTACCATCTCACTGAAAAACACCCAAAATTGATACATAAACTCAAATGAAAAAATAAAAAATTAACAGCCTAACAAGCTGGCAGGAAAGTAAAGAACACTGAGGTGCCTAAAATCCAAAGAAAATATGGGCCTAGAGAGGCAAGCTGAACCATGAAGTCGATCTTCACTCAGATGTTAACTGATCATGAGGACCTTGCTTTTGATTTCATAGGGTTGTGAAGATGGAGACATAAGTCAAAGTCCAGGGTCTGACCAAGGTGGGAAGGCTAATAGGAGACTTCAATGACCCATAGATCCACTGCCTCCTCCATCACAGATAAGAAAACCTATTTATAATTTCTCATTCCCTAGTGCTGGTAGCTTGCCTGGAAAATCCCATGGATGGAGGAGCCTGGTGGGCTGCAGTCCATGGGGTCGCGAAGAGTCGGACACAACTGAGCGACTTCACTTTCACTTTCCACTTTCATGCATTGGAGAAGGAAATGGCACCCCACTCCAGTGTTCTTGCCAGGAGGATCCCAGGGATAGTGGAGCCTGGTGGGCTGCCGTCTATGGGATTGCACAGAGTCGGACATGACTGAAGCGGCTTAGCAGCAGCAGCAGTGCTAGTAGCAGAGGAAAAAGCCTTTCCTGAGAATTTGGAACCACAAAACAGACCTTCATTTGGGCTTCTAGTCCAAATTCACACCATTGGAGTGATATCAAAGAAACATCAAGGTAGGACTAGGGTGTAGAATGATCCTGGGTTGGTGGTGCACCCAGAGCCTAGCAGAATCAAAGCAGCCCCACCCTAAAGGAGCCAACCTTAGAGTCAGATGTCACCACATCCAAGTGCCCCTTGAAAGTGAAAGCAGCTGTCTGCAGAGGCATCTCCAGCTCAGTGGTTCTCAACTAGAGGCAGTTTTGCCTCCCATGGCACAATTGGCAACATCTGCAGGCATTTTTGAATGTCATGACCCAGGGACAGATACTACTGACATCTAGTGAGTAGAGACGTTTGTTCCTTGGAAGAAAAGCTATAACAAACCTAGACAGCATATTAAAAAGCCAGAGACGTTAGTTTGCCAACAAAGGTCTGTATAGTCAAAGCTATGGTTTTTCCAGTAGTCGTGTGGATGTGAGAGTTGGACCATAAAGAAAGCTGAGCAAAAGAAATAAAAAAGAATTGATGCTTTCAAACTGTGGTGTTGGAGAAGCCTCTTGAGAGTCCCTTGGACTGCAAGGAGATCATACCTAATGTATGATCAGTCCTAAAGGAAATCAGCCCTGAATATTCATGGGAAGGACTGATGCTGAAGCTGAAGCCCCAATAATTTGACCATCTGATGCAAAGAGTCGACTCACTGGAAAAGACCCTGATGCTGGGAAAGACTGAAGGCAGGAGGAGAAGGGGACAACAGAGGAAGAGATGGTTGGATGGCATCACCAACTCAATGGACATGAGTTTGAGCAAACTCCGGGAGATGATGAGAGACAGGGAAACCTGGCATGCTGCAGTCCAAGGGATTGCAGAGTCAGACACAACTGAATGACTGAACCACAACAAAGTGGGTAGAGGACAGTTTTGTTTAGTTGCTATATCATGTCTGACTCTTTTGCCACCCCATGGACTGTAGCCTGCCAGGCTCCTCTGTCCATAGGATTTTCCAGGCAAGAATACTGGAGTGGGTTGCTATTTCCTTCTCCAGGGTATCTTCCTGATCCAAGGATTGAACCCGTGTCTCCTGCATTACAGGCAGATTCTTTACCACTGAGCCATCAGGGAAGCCCACAGGTAGAGGCCAGGAATGCTGCTAAACATCCTACACTGCACAAGACAGCCCCCTCCAAGAAGAAGTATACAAAATATCAGTAGTATCAAGGTTGAGAAACCCTGGACATACACTCCATATATGGCCTGAAAAGAAAACAACAGTATGCCTACTACCTTTGGCAAGAAATGAATATGGTTATTAATGCATTGATTGGAAAAGGCAATGGCACCCCACTCCAGTACTCTTGCCTGGAAAATCCCATGGATGGAGAAGCCTGGTAGGCTGCAGTCCATGGGGTCGCTAAGAGTCGGACACGACTGAGCGACTTCACTTTCACTTTTCTGCATTGGAGAAGGAAATGACAACCCACCGTGTTCTTGCCTGGAGAATGCCAGGGATGGGGGAGCCTGGTAGGCTGCCGTCTATGGGGTAGCACAGAGTCAGACACGACTGAAGCGACTTAGCAGCAGCAGCAGCAATGCATTGATACCTTACTGTGTATTCGTTCATTCATGTTACAGTATTGGCTTCTATGAAGTTAGCTAGTAGTCACTGAAAATTCTCAGAGTAGTTTACCCCTCATTAATTACTTTCAAGCCACATGTTCCCTATATTTTCAACTTTTTTTTTTTAAAGCAAGATATGAAGTTTTATATTTAACTATTTGTTTCATGTTGTTTATTAATTCCCGTTTTTCTAGTCCATAGCTTTTTTAAAAACTGAGATGTAATTGACATGTTTCAGATATAAAACATATCAATTCAATATTTGTATATACTGAAATGATCCCCACAATAAGTCTAGTTAACATGTCATATTTTTGTAACATAACTACAAAAACTTTTCTTAAGATTGATTCTTTTAGCAACTTTCAAATATGTAGTAATTATGAACTGTAATCACCAAGTGATTAGTGTAATACTTAATAATCATAATACTTAAATGTGATAAATGTAATGGTTTACATTTCCATGATTTATTTACTTTAGGTTTATACTTCTTGATTCTTTTCACCCATTTCATCTACCCTCTACCCTCCTACCTCTTGCAACCACCAATCTGTTCTGAGAACTTGTTCTTTTTGTTTCTCAAGATTCCACACGTAATTGAAATCATATGATGTTCATCTTTCTGACTTAGTTCACTTAGCATAGCACCCTCAAGGTCCATCCATGTTGTCACAAATGGCAAGATTTCCTTTTTATGGCTGAAGAATATTTCATTCATACATGTACCACATTTTCCTTATCCATTTATCCACCTATGGACACTTATGCAACCGTATCATGGCTATTGTAAATAATGCTGCAGAACATAGAGTTGCAGATTTCAAGTATTTTCATTTCCTTCAGATAACTATTCAGAACTGGAACTGGTGGATCATATGGTAACTCTATGTTTAATTTTCTGAGGAACCTCCATAAAGTGAAGTGAAGTCACTCAGTCGTGTCTCTTTGCAACCCCGTGGACTACAGCCCACCAGGCTCCTCCACCCATGGGATTCTCCAGGCAATAATATTGGAGTGGGTTGCCATTTCCTTCTCCAGGGGATCTCCCCAACCCAGGGATCAAACCCAGGTCTCCCGCATTGCAGGCAGATGCTTTAACCTCTGAGCTACCAGGGAAGCCCATACTGTTTAGAGGAACCTCCATACTGTTTTAGAAATTTGGAATTTGAATGACAATATTAATTTTACTTGAATACTGTATTAACCACCACTTTAAGAACTTTTCCCCACTTTTACAATAAGCTTTTCAAAAAGTCAGATATTGCCACTTTTCTCAGAAAACCATAGACAACCAGACACAATAGCCTTCAAGTCATGAAGCCACCAGATCAGAATTCTCAATGAATAATCAGAACACAGAACTGAGCAAGCTAATAATACAGTAATGAAAAACTTTAGAAAAACTCACTGACTAGCACACATTAGTTTTATTTCACTCTAGGTTTATCATGTTTAATATTTTCACCTATTTGCTCAATCAACAGGCTAATCATTTGTCTCCAAATCTAGAGGGCAATTTGACAATTCAATTAAACCAGATGCTTAAAGCTGCCTTGGACACTCAGTCTATATGAATCCCCTCTTCTCCTCACCAATACTTTCTGTAACTGGTTTTTACCCTTATCATATGCCACATGCCACAGTTTTAAACCTCACCAAGTAGGCCTTCCATCTGCCCAACTTCATTTTATTTTCTTTGAGGGGGGTGATCTGGTCACTGTCCCTAAACCAGTACTAAATACATAGAAGGCATTTAAGGGAATTTGTTGAATTGTTTTGAAAAGTTTTCTCCACTAACCATATAACCAGCACCCACCTAGGACTTCTTCCCCTCCATTTCACTCAGCTAGACTCAATTCACTCACACGAATATACCATTATAGTCATTATATTCTCAGTTTATGGTTTTAATGGTTTTGCAACATTAGATGCACAATGTCTTTCCAAGCACCAAGTATGCTTGAAATTGAACACTTTTATAAAGATAATAAAAGTTAATGACTACCCATGATCTATGATCTGACAATACATCTGTTCTTTTTCATCTTGAGATGGTAAAATATCCACCCTCGCTTATTGTGGCACAGTAGGAGAGAAGAAATATAGTCCAATTAATCTCTCTTAACTATCAGCTTATTAAGTTATAGTTTCCCAACAGGCTTGTCTTACATGACGATTAGTAGGCTGCAGGTGTTTTTCTAAGAGTCTTTTTATAATGCAGTTATGTCATAAAGAGACAGCACGGAGTAAAAGAAAACCTACCGGACTAAAAATCAGAAAATCTAAGTTCTAAATTCGAGCTTGATTAAGTAGCCATGAAGCTTTAAGGAAGTCATCACCTCTCCAGTCTCTAATTTTCTCATCTGTAAAATGAAAGGACTAGTTATAAATTAAATAAACAAATTTATGCCAATCTACACCAGACCAATAGTCAGGTAACCATAACCCAAGACCTAAGAATTTCACAAAAGACATTCTAACAGAAATCTTGTCCACATTTAACGGTCTTAAATCAAACTGCAAAGCTGGGATTTATGTTACTACTGTTAACCTTAAAAGTATGTTTTGTTGCCTAACAAGTATGGAAGTATATAGGAAACAGAGCATGTTTCACATGAAAAAGCAATTGTGACTATAGGTACACATGGATATGCCTAAATTTTGTGGTGAAAATAACCAAAATTTTGATATTAGCTAAATGCCCACTCACAAAGACAGCTATTACACATTCTCCAGTTGACAAAAGGGTTGCACTCCAAAAAAGCCATGAGTCTGTTTGGGAAGTCTCATAAGTGGAAGCTAGGTTTCTAGTTTGACACATAAGCACGTAAGTGACCCTTGATGTAGCTGAACTATGTAACATTAAATGCTTAAGTTCCAGATCCTGAGACTGGGTCTTGTGTCACATACAAGATGAATTTCCTTCCCTATTCTTGGGGAGAAGACTGGAAGTAAGCAATTATTAAAACTAATTTACCTTTGTCACAGCCTTCTAGCTCCAACCCTTTCACACTCTGGGAGGGTACACAGCCCTAATTGTGCTTTTGGAACAATCCTATCAGTCCTACTTAAGGGTTCTCTGTTCCAACTGCCCCTTCCTGAGCCTTCCAACAGTAATTCCACAACTATGGAGCAACTGATGAACATTTCTACTTAAATATTTCAACAAATAACCCAGAAAATGTCACTTACTCCTGGAATATAACTAGTGCGAAGAGAAGCCACCTATTATTTATAAAAGCAAAAAATATTAGAAATCTGTTCATTTTAATTTTTTTACAGATCTGGTCAAGTAAATTATGAAACATCTACATGACAGAACATCTTGCCATAACTTTTAAAAAGTTTACAAATAAGCTGCAATAACACAGGAAAAGCTTAATATAAATGATGAATAAATAAAAAAGATAATAAATGCTATGTCCTTTATGAACTCAACTATGGGGAAAATGCACTGAGAAAGATTAGAAGAAAATACAAATTATTGGGCAGTATAATTTAGTGCTTTTTCCAGTCTACAAGAATCCATGCTTTCTATATTTTACCATTAAGTACCACTTCTGTTATTTAAAAAGAAAAACAAAAATTGGGGTGGGGATGTGTAAATTCAAATAAACTAACTAATAGAATTTGAGAGCTATAAACAGTGCTGTTTATCAGGCAACATGGAAACAGCTTTGTGGGCAAGGAGGCATTCCTTTCTTTGACTTTGTTAGGAAAAGAATTTAATTAGGATATTTTAAACTTTTATAAAATGTTTTGTGATTATTAAAATATTACTTATCACTATTGCTGTAGCATTTTATAGATTCAATAAAACCTACTACTGAGAGTTCTCTTGACTTAGAATACTGAACATGTAATACATATATCATATAGAAAATAACACAGGCTTATGATTTAGATGCTTGCTCCTTGAAAGAAAAGCTATGACCAACCTAGACAGCATATTAAAAAGCAGAGACATTTTACCAACAAAAGTCCATCTAGTCAAAGCTATGGTTTTTCCAGTAGTCATGTATGGATGTGAGAGTTGGACTATAAAGAAAGCTGAACGCCAAAAAATTGAGGCTTTTGAACTGTGGTGCTGGAGAAGTCTCTTGAGAGTCCCTTGGAATGCAAGATCCAACCAGTCCATCCTAAAGGAAATCAGTCGGGAATATTCATTGGAAGGACTAATGCTGAAGCTGAAACTCCAATACTTTGGCCACCTGATGCAAAGAACTGACTCATTTGAAAAGACCCTGATGCTGGGAAAGACTGAAGGCAGGAGGAGAAGTGGACATCAGAGGATGAGATGGTTGGATGGCATCATCGACTCTATGAACATGAGTTGAGTAAGCTCCAGGAGTTGGTGATGGACAGGGAGGCCTGGTGTGCTGTGATTCATGGGGTCGCAAAGAGTCGTACACTACTGAGCGACTGAACCAAACTGTGATTTAGACAAACAGGATAAAAACTTTATATAGTGAAAAAGTCTTCATCCCATCTATGCTTTCCCAGATATAGCATGTCTCTGGCCCAGAAACTTTTCTTGCATATAACCCTATATATATACGGTATTTACACACTAATATTAACAGCACTCTGATACATCTTATTTCATTTAATCAACTTAAGAAACATTTACGTATCAGATGTACACATCCATTTCATTCTTTGTAAATGTGAATTAATATTCTATTGGTATAGATATAACACAATTAGCAGCCCCTTACTGATATTTATTTCCATTTTTCTCTATAATGAATAAGTCTTCAGTGAACATTCTTATACAAATATGTTATATATGTATAAAAGGATCTCCACAGATGAAGTCTTAGATGTAGAATTGTTGGGTCAAAGACTTGTGTACATTTTAAAAGTCTGATATTGCCAAATTGCCTTCCAAAGAATTTGTTTCACTTTATACTCCAAGAGAACATTTCTAATCAACACAATTTTTTTTTTTAAAGCAAACTCCAGTGCCATCAATGTCCAGGAAAATAGTGAAGCAGGTTGGGGTAAGAAAATGGCAAACTGGAGACCATGTTCAGCATTCCAAGAAGTGACTTTTACTCAATTCCAGCCTACTACTAATGCCTTCTAGGGAATCTCTGCCCAACGTTAAATTATCTGATTTCTCAAAAGTCAAAAATATTGACTTCTAAGTGAAATCTCCTGATTTTTTAAAATGTTGAAAACTTATTCAACGTTTAGAATTAGCACGACAAACAAAACACATGTGTGAGTGGGAATTATCTGTGAGCTATCATTCTGCCACCAAAGCCAACAAAGATATCACCACAACTCACTGTGCTTAGCATAGATTTCATTAGATTATATTACCTTTTGTTTTTAGATGAATTAGAAGATGGTTTTTATTAACTACATGGTCACCATCCTCTCAAATAACTTTAATTAGACTTATTTTAAGTTAATCATATTATAGATATGATAATAATATCAATAATATTACTCTTGCCCAGATGTTTTCATTAGTCAGTTTCCTACAATATGCTCTGTTGCCTTCTAGTTTCATTTCTGTAAAATGCTGTATTTCTGTTTTCTTCCTTATATGAAACTCCCACATGTTGTAAAAGTTATTTTCCTATTAGTGTAATCTTTTACCCAAAGGGGAAGAAAATCTCTAATCACTTTTTTATACTTGCATTCAACATATTCATCTACTTACAGAAGAAATTGTGGGAACAGAATAAATTAGAGACCTGCTGCCTCTAGTTTAAATAGGAATTTTAATCCATATAAAACCTTTTGGCATTAACTAAATTCTTAAAGTTTAGAAACTAAAGATATATATAATGTAAAAGAACAAACCCTAAAATTGCTAGCTCTATATAAAAATATTCAAATTCATGGATATAAAACCATGAGATTTTAAATGTTCTATTATCTCCTCTCCATAAATACCTGCAAAAGGACCAGCCTGACAAGGCTGATGTATGACTATAAACAGAAATAAATGTTTATAAATACTAAAATTATAAGCAACATAATATTAAATAACCTATTTGAAGTTAGAAGACAATGACCTCTTGTACAATAATTTCAAAACCCAACGTTTTAAAAACTACTAGCTTCATTTATTGTAAATAAAGCATCTGAATCCTAATTTTAGAGCTACTAGTAATTTTAAGAGATCTCCTTGTTTCTAATGTAATCTGTTGAAAGACGTTTTCTTAACATTAAAAAAACCAACAATAATGGAAGAGAAACAAAAACATGTATTAAAGAAGTTTTATAACTTAGCAAAGCAAGGCTTTCTTCAACATATAAGCCTATATACACATATATACATTTTGTCTATATTGATATATACATTGTCTATATTTGTCACAGACAACTACAGTAGCTGCTGTGTTTGCATATATATGAGAAAATATGCATATAAGAGTCATTTTACCAATAATAATGCCACTGGATAGTCTATTTTTAGTTTCCAGAGGCAAGGCCATCAGTTCAGTTCACTTCAGTCGCTCAGTCGTGTCCGACTCTTTGCAACCCCATGAATAGCAGCACACTAGGCCTCCCTGTCCATCATCAACTCCCGGAGTTTACTCAGACTCACATGCATTCAGTTGGTGATGCCATCCAGCCATATCATCCTCTGTCATCCCCTTCTCCTCATGCCCCCAAACATTACAAATTCTTCATTTATATTTTTGAATGTCGGAGTGTGCCTGCTTCCCCACTAAAAGGTATGCTGTAACTATTCAAATGTGTCTTTTCAAAAGAAAACTGATTAGCCTACCCTAAAACTTAAAATCCAGTGCTCTATATTAGGTATAGTTAGTTAAGTCGCTCAGTCGTGTCCGACTCTTTGCGACCCCATGGACTGAGCCCACCAGGCTCCTCTGTCCATGGGATTCTCCAGGCATGAATACTGGAGTGGGTTGCCATTTCCTTCTCCAGGGGATCTTCCCGACCCAGGGATCGAACCCAGGTCTCCCGTATTAGAGGCAGATGCTTTAACCTCTGAGCCACCAGGGAAGCCCCACTTGAATTCAACATTTTAATCATAAAAAGCAAATTTAAGGAAGAATTACATACTTAAATTGTAATCTGCACACTGGATTATGTTTTCAAATGTGACATTAGAGTTCACAGATAAATCCATAGTAATGAAAAGAAACATGGTAAAATATCATATTTTAATTTTATCTAAATATAATTAAAACAAAACATAAGAATAACTTTGAGACAATACAATACAGCTATAAATCAGATGTCATTTCATCAGCTGTTTGTTAGTCACATCAGTCTAAACTTTACATATTAAAATACTGAAAAGCTAAAAAACATCATTGCAATATAGATTCAATATGGGAAAATACATATTTGTGGCTTTATATACAATGTAAATTAACCCATTCTATACAGTAGTTTTCCAAAATATCAACGGCACTTTACATGCAATAGGACATACCAGGCTGGATGTCCTAATACAATTTATTATATAGAAAAATAAAGAGACAACACCTTTTTAACATAACAGTTACATAGGAGATATGGAATGTAGACTAGGATGCTGCCTTAACACACTCTTGGATAAGATTAAAGAAATGTGAAAAACGACAGTTTCTATTATTTTCGATTACCATTTCTGAAATGAAGACTACTGTGATTTTATATTTTCTAATTGTATCACAAACTGAGAAAACATAAAAGGGAAAGTGAGAGAGAAAAAAGGAAAACCTGATCCTTTATGAATTTTAAACATCAGCCCCGCCTATGGGCTGCATTTGGGCTGCTTTTCTGTTGACAGTTTCCTAAATTACTTCTGCCACTCTGAATTGCTCATCAGCAGTCAGATGAATTTTCCAGACTTCATTATGCCATTGTGTAACCATAGCTGCCACAATGTAGTGCCACAAGAAGCCTGTCCTTGAGTATTTCCTTGCTTGGGTATTCAGGTAACTTGAGCATGTTGATGCTTTAAAAGAAAAATATACCACTATTAAATAGGAAAGCTCTGAAATATTTTATTGTTTTGTCTAGAAGTGAAAACACTACTCAAAATTAACATAAAACCATCCCTCTCAAATTTGCATTCAAATTGGAAAACCCTGAAGTAGTATTTAAAAAGGGGAAAAAAACACCAAACCCTGCTGCACTGCAGTTTCCTTTAGTATGCAAATTACCAACCAAAATAAGTTCCCTCCAGTCTAAAATAAATAAGCAATAGGGCAATTAAGTTTGAAATGATAGTGTAACTCAGTGATACTTATGACAGTGTAACTTTAGTGATATTTGAACTACATGTATTCAATTAGAGTACAGGTGGGGTGTCCCAGGTCGCGCTAGTGGTAAAGAACCCACCTGCCAATGCAGGAGACATAAGAGACATGGGTTTGGTCCCTGGGTTGGGAAGATCGCCTGGAGGAGAGCAAGGCAACCGACTCCAGTATTCTTGCCTGGAGAATCCTATGGACAAAGAAGCCTGGAGGGCTACAGTCCATAGCGTTGCAAAGAGTCAGACACAACTGAAGCAACTTAGCACTCATGCACACACAGAATGTAAGTAGGTAGTTTCCTCAAACATTTTCCTACGTACAAAGTGGAAGGCAAGAAACTATTACTATATAGTTCTTTATTTATCAGTGATTACAAAATGAACAGAGATCACTGCTGAGATTTTCCTCTTGATGAAGCAGTAAGCAGTCAGACCTTTGATCATTTAAAATTATTCAGAAATTCACAGTGCATTTACATAAACCAATTTAACATACCATGTGCTTGAAGTAGGTAGGAGATTTGGAGTATATGGAACAGCAGCAATTGTGAAGTTTTGCAATCCACTTCCACCCATGATATTAGCAAATCCACCATGTGGGACCCTGGAACTAAGAGTTCATATCTAGTAAGTTGTAACCATGCAAGAAAAATCTTTGAAATAGATATATTTTGAATTATAAAAATGAATAGTATCTAGCAGGCATTCATTAAATATTTGCTGAATAAATAAATGGTTTACTTGATTAATTCAAGCAACAGAGGCTTTTATGTGGAATCCAAAATGATTTCCCTGTCTGTGAAAAATATCTAGGCTCGAACGTTTTTGTTTTGTATTCTTTTACACAGTGGGAAAACTAGAAAATTCTTTACACTTATCTTTCCAGAGATTTACATCGGATGAATTTTTTTAAATGTTACCTGACATAATGAGAATGCATTTGAATGCAGAGTGCCAAAGAAAAGCAAGGAGAGATAAGAAAGACTTCTTCAGTGATCAATGCAAAGAAATAGAAGAAAACAACAGAATGGGAAAGACTAGAGATCTCTTCAAGAAAATTAAAGATACCAAGGGAACATTTCCTGCAAAGATGGGCTCAATAAAGGACAGAAATGGTATGGACCTAACAGAAGCAGAAGATATTAAGAAGAGGTGGCAAGAATACACAGGAGAACTATACAAAGAAGATCTTCATGACCCAGATAACCACGATGGTGTGATCACTTTCTTGGAGCCAGATGTCATGGTATGCGAAATTAAGTGTGCCTTAGGAAGCATTACTACAGACAAAAGTGGAGGTGATGGAATTCCAGTTGAACTATTTCAAATCCTAAAAGATGATGCTGTTAAAGTGCCGCACTCAATATGCCAGCAAATTTGGAAAACCAGCAGTGGTCACAAAACTGGAAAAGGTCAGTTTTATTCCAATCCCAAAGAAAGGCAATGCTAAAGAATGCTCAAACTACCACACAATTACACTCATCTCACACATTAGCAAAGATTACCATGATATTGAATGGCTTGCCCTGGAAATGAACAGAGACCATTCTGTCATTTTGGAGACTGCATCCAAGTACTGCATTTTGGACTCTTTGTTGACTCTGATGGCTACTCCATTTCTTCTTAGGGATTCCTGTCCACAGTAGTGGATATAATGGCCACCTGAGTTAAATTCACCCATTCCAGTCCATTTTAGTTCACAGATTCCTAGAATGTCGATGTTTACTCTTTCCATCTCCTGTTTGACCACTTCCAATTTGCCTTGATTCATGGACCTAACATTCCAGGTTCCTATGCAATGTTGCTCTTTACACCATTGGACCTTGCTTCTATCACCACTCACATCCACAACTGGGTGCTGTTTTTGCTTTGGCTCCATCCCTTCAATCTTTCTGGAGTTATTTCTCCACTGATCTCCAGTAGCATATTGGGCACCTACAGACCTGAGGAGTTCATCTTTCAGTGTCCTGTCTTTTTGCCTTTTCATACTGTTCATGGGGTTCTCAAGGCAAGAATACTGAAGTAGTGTGCCATTCCCTTCTCCAGCAGACCACACTCTGTCAGACGTCTTCACCATGACCCGTCTGTCTTGGGTGGCCCCACATGGCATGTCTCACACTGAGTTAGACAAGGCTGTGGTCCATGTGATCAGAGTGGCTAGTTTTCTGTGATCGTGGTTTTAGTGTGTCTGCCCTCTGATGCCCTCTCTTAGTGCCTACTCTCTTACTTGGGTTTCTCTTACCTTGGACATGAGGTATCTCTTCATGGCTGAGAGGTCAATAGATTTAAGAATAGATAGCCATTTAAAAAATTAGATCTATAAATGAATCCATTTTAAACAATATATTGTTAAATTCAAAAGTTATAAAAGAGGAACAATGTTTTTAAAAAATAAAAATTTGTAAATGTCAGAAAAACTCTGGAAGAGTAACCAAAATAGATTACATTCAGAGACTGAGATGAGAGGTGATTTTATAAAATTTTAGTCTAACCTTCCTACATATAAAAAATAATTTTAAACTCTTTTTATTAAATTACTGAAATCTCTAGGTATTTCTTGGCAGTAAGAAGCCAAGTAAACAAAAAACTGACAAGATTTTGTTTCATATTTTTAGTCTATAATCTGTGACTAATTCATTTTATTTATTCTTTAAAATTAGGTATTCAGAATGGGAGAAAATAATAGCAAATGAAGCAACTGACAAATAATTAATCTCAAAAATATACAAGCAACTCCTGCAGCTCAATTCCAGAAAAATAAACAACCCAATCAAAAAATGGGTCAAAGAACTAAACAGACATTTCTCCAAAGAAGACATACAGATGGCTAACAAACACATGAAAAGATGCTCAACGTCACTCATTATCAGAGAAATGCAAATCAAAACCACAATGAGGTACCATTTCACACCAGTCAGAATGGCTGCTATTCAAAAGAGGGTGTGGAGAAAAGGGAACCCTCTTACACTGTTGGTGGGAATGCAAACTAGTACAGCCACTATGGACAACAGTGTGGAGACTCCTTAAAAAACTGGAAATAGAACTCCTTATGACCTAGCAATCCCACTGCTGGGCATATACACCGAGGAAACCAGAACTGAAAGAGACACGTGCACCCCAATGTTCATCGCAGCACTGTTTATAATAGCCAGGACATGGAAGCAACCTAGATGTCCATCAGCAGATGAATGGATAAGAAAGCTGTGGTACATATACACAATGGATTATTACTCAGCCATTAAAAAGAATACATTTGAATCAGTTCTAATGAGGTGGATGAAACTGGAGCCTATTATACAGAGTGAAGTAAGCCAGAAAGAAAAACACCAATATAGTATACTAACGCATATATATGGAATTTAGAGAGATGGTAACAATAACCCTGTATGAGAGACAGCAAAAGAGACGCAGATGTAAAGAACAGTCTTATGGACTCTGTGGGAGAGGGTGAGGGTGGGATGATTTGGAAGAATGGCATTAAAACATGTATAATATCATATGTGAAACGAAACGCCAGTCCAGGTTTGATGCATGATACAGGATGCTCGGGGCTGGCACACTGGGATGACCCAGGGGAGGTGGGAGGGGGATTCAGGATGGGGAACACATGTACACCCGTGGCAGATTCATGTTGATGTATGGCAAAACCAATATGACATTGTAAAGTAATTAGCCTCCAATTAAAATAAATAAATTTAATAATAATAAAAAAAAAAAGTCACACTACAAGTGACCTGAATAAGGTCATCTAGTGCCTCTCCTTTCCCCCGAGGAATGAAACTACAAGGGGACAGGGCACCACGTCCCTCGGGAACAGCAGCAGTCGCTGTGGCACCTGCAAGCCCATTTCATTGGTCTATCTGATCCCAAAGGGCCCCTCCCAATAAACATGGTGTTTGTGTTCCTTCTCCTTGTAAAACAGGACACAAATGCATCAACCCCTCTCCTTAGTCTAGAAAGAAAGGAGCATAGAAAAGGACCCTGAATATCTGAAGCAAGTAAAGGATTAACTGGAAGCCCCAGATGGATAGTCCCTTGGACTGCAAGGAGATCAAACCAGTCAATCCTAAAGGAAATCAATCCTGAATATTCACTGGAGGGACTGATCCTGAGGCTGAAGCTCCAATCCTTTGGCTACCCAATGTGAACAGCAGACTCATTGGAAAAGACCCTGATGCCAGGAAAGACTGAAGGCAGGAGGAGAAAGGGATGACAAAGGACGAGATGGTTGGATGGCATCACTGACTCAATGGACATGAGTTTGAGCAAGTTCTGGGAGATGGTGAAGGACAGGGAAGCTTGGCATGCTGCAGTCCATGGAGTTGCAAAAAATCGGACACAATTGAGCAACTGAACAACAACCAGATGGATAAATAAAGCCTTTATGGCCCACAGCGGGAGGGATAAAAAGGACTGCACAGGACACACTAGGGTCAGTGTTCCTCAGACTCACAGGCTTTGTTTTCTTGGAAAGCCTATCCCAAATAAACCAAGATGGAGCTTTTGCATCTCCAAAGCCACAGTTCACCATAAAATCTAACATTTACAGAGAAGGTAAACAACTGTAATGGGGAAAGCTTCAGCTGAGGCACTCTGGACCACGAGGAACATTTTTTGGTAGATGAGATGCATGCGTGTGAAGGGAGCTTTGGAGAGGAGTGAGCCGAGGCCAAGCATATAAAGACGTGGGCTGTTATAGTTCATGAAAAGTGAAAGAGAAAACCCAGAGAGGTCACTCACCATGGACAAACTAAAGCCCAACCTAGTCTGTTGCTACCTTTAAGACATTTGGCCTGAGAGGCAAAATTCCAACACTTCTGCTCAATGGAATTCGTGATAGCAATAATGGCAATATTATTATTAAGGTTTTATGGCTTTTTATAATTTAAAAAGTCACATTATCTCATTTGATCCTAATCTTCATCCTGAGCAATAACCAGTAGAGATTTATAATCGCCTTTGGAAAGTAATCATGAGTAAAGAAGAAGAAACTCAAGACATTTTCCCAAGACTGGAGGGAGAGTTGGTGGCAGGAACTTCCCTGCCACCAGAACATCAGCTTCTCTCTCCAGAGCTCTTCATGCATCAGCTACTTGATTCTATGTCACTCATTTCTCGGTTCACATGTCCTAAGGGGGGTTCATTTTGTCAGCTACTATCAGGTCAGGAGACTTGGAAAATAAATAATGATACTAATGTAAAAAATAATAATAATAATAAAATAAAAGGTATACACTGTAACTCCAACTATTTTTCTAACTATATACTTAAAAAACTAAAAAATACAGCAAAATATTAATAGTGTTATCTGTGAACAGTTTAATTACTTAGTGGGATTTTCATTTTCTCCTATCTATATTCTCCATTTTCCAAAGTTTCTACAATGGTTACAAACTACTTTAAAAATAAAACAGTGGGAACTTCACTGGTGGTCCAATGGCAAAGACTCTTGTGCTCTCAATGCAGGGGACCTGGATTTGATTCCTGGTTGGGGAACTAGATCCCACGTGCTACAACTAAAGAACCTGCATGTTGCAACAAAAATCAAACAGCGTGCATGCCACAACTAAAATGAAGTGCAGAAAAATAAATTAAAAAAATAAAACAATGGACTTTAAGTTACATACATGTAATATAGATATACATTCACACTATGCTTTTAAAACAGGTAGTAAAAAATAAATATATCAAATTATTTATAATGGTTATTGCTGGCAAGTGATGGTTTTTATTATTTCTTTTAGCTTTCTATGTTCCAATTTTCTTAGAAGAACCACGCAAATTTATAATGAAACTGAACTACATTTTGATAAATAGAAGGATACAGATGAAATTCTAAGTTATCAAGAATGAAAAATCACACCTTTCTTTTACATCTTTCAGAACTATAAGTTAAGAGAGAATTAAATCATTTAGTTTTCTAACACTGATGATGTTTAATTGTTTCCAAATGTACACTTTTCAATGTATGGTATCACAAATTAGTTTTTAGGCCACAAATCTTAAAACATTAAAATCTGACAAAAATTGAAGAAAAAATGCTGTGTATGCATATTATATGTATTGTGTGTGTGTGTGTGTGTGTGTTGTCCCAGCAACAACTATTGGCTACTATTATTGACTTACAGATTGAAATGACTACAAAGTTACAAAATAATATATACGTTGACAGTTCTGACAGGAACAATTTTTTATATCTTAAATAAACATATTTTGGGTACTACTACATATTCTAATTTTAATGCCTAAATAAACCTTTGTTTAATGTCTAAAAATATAGAAAAGGAGGTGAGAAACAGACAATTCAGAGTAATAATTCACTTTGAGTTGCTTATCTCTAATCAATTAGAAATGGAATACATTAAATTCTTTCTACATTATCATAAAAACATTCTTACCTGCCAGTAACAAACTGCAAGAGAAGAACTCTCTCCTCTGGAGTAATATCTTCCACAACTTCCCAGAACCACTAAAAACAACAATAAAAAACTAAACTCACATTTCAGAGCAACGTAGCTCTGAATTGTTGGCTTCTTAGCACCAGAGCAATATGCAATATTCATAAAACATATTTTATTCTATGAAACTCATTTATCAAAAAAGATTTCATACAAAGCTTTCATATGGAATTCCCATGAGAAGAATTTAGGGAAAAACTTTACTTTGTTAATTAATATAGGTTTTCATTCAATAGTGCTGAAAAGCTTACAAGATTAAACGGCAAAACTTAACTTCATTCTAAGCTCCAGAGAGGTTTTACCTGAATAACTGGATCTTCTCTTTCATAGCCACTTGTGTATTCTGTATTTTTTATCCAATCACTCACATCAATTTCTGGCATGCCAGAAAGCAGTAGCTCCTTTGGGAAAGAAGAAAAATACTTCATTAATCTTCTTTGGGGGAAAAAAGAGATTACATTTAAATAGCAAATTTGTCTTAATTAGAAACTAATCCCATGTAAAACTGATTTATTTCTGTGACAGTGTCTGCATGTTATCAATAACAAGTACTACATGGTAGAGAACCCTTGATACTGATAATCACAAATACTGTGAGATGTGGAGATGTTACTACAGTAATAAAATTAAAACATAAGCGATAATCCTTCATGTTTATATAGAAACACATATGCCACAAGTTTATATGTGCAACAATTTTATGAACATTATTCTCTTTGGTTTATACATATTCTATGAATTTGTTAAATTTTATAATGATATTATACTCTCAATATAGAAATAACAAGAGACCTAAATAAATGTGAGTTAAGCAAAGAAAAGATCAAGAAACTCTAGTCACTACAAAAAAGAAGTCATAATAAATAAATATCAGTAACCTCAGATATGCAGATGACACCACCCTTATGGCAGAAAGTGAAGAAGAACTAAAGAGCCTCTTGATGAAAGTGAAAGAGGAGAGAGAAAAAGAGATGTGTATAAGAGACAGACTCTAGTCACTACAAAAAAGAAGTCATAATAAAAAGTTATTTTTAAAAATCAAAACAGATTTAGGACTTAGAAGAACTCTATTCTGAAATAATTTCAATCCTTTAAAGTCAAATTTCCATAAGGTGAAAAAAAAACACAATTTTCCTACTAATGACTTTTGGTATCCATTTTTTCAGGAAGATGATCAAACAAAATATCAATCAAATAACTAAGAATGAAATTAAGAATGGCAAAAGTATTTTACCATAGTATTCTTCAAGTGAAAACACAACATGAAAAAGTTTGTTCACATCTCTGAATCAGACCGTATCTCACAGTTGGATGTGTTTACTCAGTAAAGTAAGGCAATAACTAGCCTATGCTCAAAGTGGACAAGCCAGAATAGCAGCTCTAGCTTGTTATTGCAGAGAAAGATACAATGTGGTTCAAAGTCACTTCTCCTACAGCAACTCCTCAAAAATATATAAGGTATATATAGTATAGAGTGTGCTCTGAAAAAGATTAACAAAGATCAATATAAGGTGGTGTCTGAGAAATCTTGGGTGTTTGAGATCTATTCAAGGAGTCTTCAGGGTTCTCCCTTTTCCAACTGAGGCTGAATATTCTCTATATATTTCAATCAAACAACATATCACAATAGATTATAAGCAGAAACAGGTATGAGAACCCAGTTTCTTCTATGAAGCCGGGCATTAAATTTGGAAAGATGTAAAACAATAATACTTTCCCACTATTTTTGTTTTATTCTGGAAAATAAATAATTTTATTAATTTAATTTCTTTAGCTTTAATTTTTAAAATCTTATTTATGTTAATATGTAATGAATTTTTATTATTATATGAGCTGATAAAATATTTAACATTTCTGTTCAAATTTAAAATACAGTAAGTATCAATTACTATAACCAACATAAATTCTTTTCTTGTACGGGGTCTTAAGACCAAATCATTTAATAATCCCTGTCTAGGTTGTCTTTTAGTCCTCCTTACTAAGTATTTGGCTATGGTCAATACTTTAGCCACCTGATGCGAAGAACTGACCCATTAGAAAAAGACCCTGATGCTGGGAAAGGTTGAAGATAGGAGGAGAAGGGGACAACAGAGGACAAGATGGTGGGATGGCCTCACCCACTTGATGGACATGAGTTTGAGCAAGCTCCAGGAGTTGGTGATGGACAAGGAAGCCTAGCGTGTTGCAAAGAGTTGGACACAACTGAGCAACTGAACCAACAGACCATAGTATTATAAAATACTTTAACTGATAAAGGCATTCTGGTCAGGTCCATTTACCACCCCCAAATACATTTTCCATCTTCCTTTGCACATTCTGTGCCCCGGGTGGCTGATCCCTGCAGACTGGCTCTCTTGCCTGTTGGCCTCAGATTGGGTTCCATCACTGGGCAACAGGCAGGAGTCTGAAGGTGAGAGTATATTCTGCTCCTTCCCTCCTCCAGTACATCTTTGCAGTAGCTATGCCTCCTCAACTATAGCTACGACCTGGTGATTCAGACTCTCACAGGGCTCCTCACAGTAATTCCTCCACGTGTCTTGAATTTTAGGGATGATAAAGGTTTTCTCCTGTTGCTATTCTCTGGATACCTCAACCATATCTTGTTTATTCTTAACCTACCCATGCCTCTGTAAGTTCCTTCATTAAAGTTTCTTTATTTGAACCGTCTAGGGAAATTCTGTTCCCTGGCACTACCCTGATACAGATCTACCAAAAAAGAAATATGGATGATTGTTACATGTTTCTTACAATCCATGAGTTTAATCCTCTTCCCTTCTAGGCTGAAGATAAGCTTTTAATAATACTGAGTATGCTTTCATTGTTAATAATTGTGAATAAAAATGAGACTATACTCTCTCAAGGAATTTGAAGTATTTCATGAACATCATACGTTATGATTTTGTGACGGGAACAAAATATCCTTATTAGCTCATATAACACTTGGGGGGAAAAGTTATTAAGTTGACTAAAAGAATATGAAATTGGAAGTATACAATAAAAAATATCAATACATATACATATAGCAAAAGATTTTAGTCCAAATCAACAATTACTTTTAAAAATATGAAAAAATAATTGATCTTTTGGAATTGGGTACAAAATATATATCCCCAAAACTAACAGAAACTGTGCCATGCAAGTGTTCACAACTGTTCACAGTATTCACATGGCTTGGTGTTTTAATATCCTGGTACCACCATGGATAAACTCATAAGCAGCACAGTATGGCAGGACAGTCCCTCAGACATTTGAGGAACCCTGCAACTTTGGAGAAGGAAATGGCAACCCACTCCAGTATTCTTGCCTGGAGAATCCCATGGACGGAGGAGCCTGGTGGGCTACAGTCCACGGGGTCGCAAAGAGTCAGACACGACTGAGCAACTTCACTTTCACTTCACTTTCAACTGTAACAACAGTATTGATACAGTAATCACAATAATGTCACCATTTTTGAACCTGAAGATCATCTCTTGACTTGAGACTGCATTCTGTCCACAAATTGATGGAACACATCAATTTGTAAGGACACTGATGCTACTAGATACTTTCTTTTCATGAAAACTCTAGAATCTAAACTGTATCTTGAACTCTGATGAACATGTTTATGCCATGAACTTAGATGAAATGAACTTAGATATTTGAGCCAACTTTTAAAAAAAAATTTCCTATCCCAGTGTAGCAGAGCCCTTTCCCATGAAAAGACACACAAGTCACAAAAAACGTTCCAAATCCAAGTCCCATTTATAACTCACACCACTGGGAGGCAATACTGATGGAGAGGCTGGGCTATGGGTCAGAGAATATGGTTCACAGTCTGGGTATAACACATACTCTGTGAATATGGGCAAGTTCCATACCTTCTTTGGCCTAGTTTTCCTCATCTATAAAATGAGAATAACACATGATGTGAAGGGGTCTGATGTGAAGGTTTTAAAAGTTAATACACATGAAGTAGCTGGCAAATATTAAGTGTTTAATAATAATAATTATTATCATTACTGCATAAGTCAGTGTCATGCCAACAACAGTGCTCTTCCCAAACAATCCCATCATCTGAATCAGCCCACTTAGTATAGCTGGAGTCTAAGACAGACTAGGAATCCTGACCTACCTTCTAATATATGAACCACAATTAAAAACTTACCAGTAACAGACTCAAAAGTGAAAGACAAAGGAATTAAATATTCAGAAGGAAACACAGGAAAATACTTTCATGACCTTGGAATAAGAAACAATTTCTTAAACAGGACACAAAAGTTCCATTCATTTAAAAAAAAAAAAGAACAAGTAATAAACTGAACTGTGTTAAATCTAAAAACTGTAAGACACCAGAAAAGAAGATATTCACAATACATATACCTAACAAAGACTCCTGTAAGGTATTATATAAAGATTCCTACTGCTGCTGCTGCTAAGTCGTTTCAGTCATGTCTGACTCTGTGCAATCCCATAGACAGCAGCCCACCAGGCTCCTCTGTCCCTGAATTCTCCAGGCAAGAATACTGGAGTGGGTTGCCATTTCCTTCTCCAATGGATGCATGCATGCATGCTAAGTCACTTCAGTTGTGACCGATTCTGTGCGACCCCACTGACAACAGCCCACCAGGCTCCTCTGCCCACGGGATTCTCCAGGCAAGAATACTGGAGTGGGTTGCCATTCCTTCTCCTAAAGACTTCTACAAATCAGTGTAAAAAAAAAAAACACACACAATGCAATAGAAAACAAATTACTTCAATAAACACTTCAAAAACAGAGTATACAAATGGCCAATAAACATATAAAATACACTCAATCTCACTGATCATCAATTCAGTTCAGTTGCTCAGTCGTGTCCGACTCTTTGCGACCCCATGAATCGCAGCACACCAGGCCTCCCTATTCATCACCGTCTCTCGGAGATCACTCAAACTCATGTCCATCGAGTCGGTGATGCCACCCAGCCATCTCGTCCTCTGTCGTCCCCTTCTCCTCCTGCTCTCAATCCCTCCCAGCATCAGAGTCTTTTCCAATGAGTCAACTCTTCACATGAGGTGGCCAAAGTACTGGAGTTTCAGCTTTAGCATCATTCCTTCCAATGAACACCCAGGACTGATCTCCTTTGGAATGGACTGGTTTAATCTCCTTGCAGTCCAAGAGACTCTCAAGAGTCTTCTCCAACACCACAGTTCAAAAGTGACAATTCTTCAGCACTCAGCTTTCTTCACAGTCTAACTCTCACATCCATACATGACCACTGGAAAAACCATAGACTTGACTAGATGGACCTTTGTTGGTAAAGTAATGTCTCTGTTTTTTTAATATGCTATCTAGGTTGGTCATAACTTTCCTTACAAGGAGTAAGCAACTTTTAATTTCATGGCTGCAATCACCATCTGCAGTGGTTTTGGAGCCCCTCAAAATTAAGTTTGACATTGTTTCCACTGTTTCCGTATCTATTTGCCATGAAGTGATAGGACCAGTGGCTCAGATCATGAACTCCTTATTGCCAAATTCAGACTTCAAATTGAAGAAAGTAGGGAAAACCGCTAGACCATTCAGGTATGACCTAAATCAAATCCCTTATGATTATACAGTGGAACTGAGAAATAGATTTAAGGGCCTAGATCTGATAGATAGAGTGCCTGATGAAATATGGAATGAGGTTCATGACATTGTACAGGAGATAGGGATCAAGACTATCCCCATGGAAAAGAAATGCAAAAAAGCAAAATGGTTGTCTGGGGAAGCCTTACAAATAGCTATGAAAAGAAGAGAAGCGAAAAGCAAAGGAGAAAAGGAAAGATATAAGCATCTGAATGCAGAGTTCCAAAGAATAGCAAGAAGAGATAAGAAAGCCTTCTTCAGCGATCAATGCAAAGAAATAGAGAAAAACAACAGAATGGGAAAGACCAGAGATCTCTTCAAGAAAATTAGAGATACCAAGGGAACATTTCATGCAATGATGGGCACGATAAAGGACAGAAATGGTATGGACCTAACAGAAGCAGAAGATATTAAGAAGAGGTGGCAAGAATACACAGAAGGACTGTACAAAAAGGATCTTCATGGCCCAGATAATCACGATGGTGTGATCACTGATCTAGAGCCAGACATCCTGGAATGTGAAGTCAAGTGGGTCTTGGAAAGCATCACTATGAACAAGGCTAGTGGAGGTGATGGAATTCCAGTGGAGCTCTTTCAAATCCTAAAAGATGATGCTGTCAAAGTGCTGCACTCAATATGCCAGCAAATTTGGAAAACTCAGCAGTAGCCACAGGAATGGAAAAGGTCAGTTTTCATTCTAATCCCAAAGAAAGGCAAGGCCAAAGAATGCTCAAACTACCGCACAATTGCACTCATCTCACATGCTAGTAAAGTAATGCTCAAAATTCTCCAAGCCAGGCTTCAGCAATATGTGAACCGTGAACTCCCTGATGTTCAAGCTGGTTTCAAAAAAGGCAGAGGAACCAGAGATCCAATTGCCAACATCTGCTGGATCATGGAAAAAGCAAGAGAGTTCCAGAAAAACATCTATTTCTGCTTTAT
>SJYT01075338.1:2102-23067 GCA_006410635.1 Cephalophus harveyi
TATCAGAAGAAAGTTGCCAAACCTCTCATTTCTTCCTCTAATACAAACTGTTCTAATATACGCAAAGGTTTCAGCAGCTTATCTAAGTGAACAAGAACACAAGTTCTCATTTCCTAATAACTTCCTGAATATTTTAGTATCGTTTCCTCCCAGGAAATTTATTCACTCTATGTAGATCCAACAGTAACAGTCCGTTTTTGAAGGGAAACTATTCAAGTATATCAGAAGTTCATACAAAAGATCACCTCCACTATCAGATTACTGTTTGACATACGCCTGAGTAGAAAAGATATGAGTTGAAAATACATATGAATTTCATAACATATATAGAAAACAGAGAGACTATTTAAATCAGAATATATTTTCACAAACCAATTGAAAAAATGCAAAAAATTAAAACGATATATTCAAGCTGACTGAATAGTACACTTAAAATCTACATCTACCTTTCAACTATACCTACATTTCAACTATACTGCAATAAAAATTAAAATTTAAAAAAAGGTCAAGATTAAGATTAGGTAATTCACCCATTAACAAGTAAAATTATTGGCATTTTTTTTACTAACTCTGGTTTCAGGGGAAATGATTTCTAAAAATTACTTTGTATGTCTTAACATGAGGATACTTTTAATACAAAATTTGTGTTCCTAGAGTCACAAATTCGGGACTCTATCATAACCGCATATGATACAATACATACCAAACTTTTTACAGCAAAACCTCTACTCTTTAGAGCAAAGGATTTGGGTCAGTAAATAACCAGTAAAAATAAGACTCCAATACTGTAATGGGCCTTATCTTCACCTTATACATTCCCAAACAATTTAAGAAGAACTTCTTTCCTTTCTCATCAGAACAGCAAAAGTAGGTACGATTAAACAAAGGGAATGGGAACGAGTGCATGACAAACAGGGATACTTTGTATGTCTTAACATGAGGATACTTTTAATACAAAATTTGTATTCCTAGAGTCGCAAATTCGGGACCCTCTCATAACAGCATATGATACAATACATACCAAACTTTTTACAGCAAAACCTCTGCTCTTTAGAGCAAAGGATTTGGGTCAGTAAATAACCAGTAAAAATAAGACTCCAATACTGTAATGGGCCTTATCTTCATCATATACATTCCCAAACAATTTAAGAAGAACTTCTTTCCTTTCTCATCAGAACAGCAAAAGTAGGTACGACTAAACAAAGGGAATGGGAACGAGTGCATGACAAACAGGGAAAAAGCCAGCATTTCAGGAGGGAAATCTACGCTGTTCATTACTTTGCAGTATAGCCAGCTGGTTAACAGTCTTGCCTAAATTCAAATTCCTGCTTGTCACTTACTAGGAATAAAACCACAGAGTAAATTACTTGTTAAGTGGAACATACTTCTTAAGTCTCTGACATATAGCGCTTTCCACAAGAAAAATGAGGCACAGAGAGGTTAACCAACTTGTCCAAAGTTCCCCAAATCTTAGAAACACCCAGCACTGCTAGTGAGTAGGCATAAGGAAGAGATTTGCAGAAAGACACAAGGAAAATATAACCAACTGTATGTTCCACAGCAGAAGCATAGGGCATCTCCTATAGCTGTGTAGCCAACGACTGTCTACACCATGCCCTACTCCATAGGGCCCCTAAAACCTTCTAAGAACGTTTTACTGTGCACTGGACTTCTTACGGAGTAGGAAAGTAGCAAGCACTGCCATTATCTAAATTACACAGAACCTTCTGTGGAATGGGAAGAGGGGAGTGAGGTCAGCCCAATCACCTACACTGCTGCTCTTCAATCATCCTTGAAGACATCATCATGAAAACCTGCAACAAATTTCAAATGCTAAAATCTATAGAACCCTGGAACAGCCACTATTTTTAACACAGAAACAAAACTGAATACAGTGTATCACAGAAGTCATTCTAAGATATCAGCATCAATTCTTCCAAGGAATTCTATATCTTATTTTAGTAGGGAATACCTTTCCCCCCACAATAAAAAAGCCAGTAACTTCTTGAATGACTAGAGCAACAATGGTCCAAGAAACACCAATTTTTGGTAAACAGCCTAGACTCACAACCTATTCCTTCAATTCACAGCGCACTCCATTGCCAGGTCAAGCACCCATCCCCATCTTGTGCCTGTCTCTTATACACATCTAATATAAATTTGCTCTTTAAAATTTTTAATATTAAATATTTTATTTAAGTGTAAATTTTATGTTTGTATTTATTTCTATATCTGACATGAGTGTTCTAATTTAATACCTTTAAATATTAGCAATGATTCAATGTCATTACTACATCTGCTAAGAAATGTTGGTTGTTTCTGGCTCTGAAGGAATAAAAATTTAGTCTACACTCTTAAAAAAAAGTTGTTTATTCCAAAAGGATTTATAATAACTGATTCTTTTGTGGAATATATCAGAGAATTAAGAATATGAAAATAATATACTGAATGATAAAAACAGATGCAGAAAAAACTGGGAAAATAAACTATTTAAAAAATAGCAATATAATAGGCACCTAATTGGAGAAGGCAATGGCAACTTACTCCAGTACTCTTGCCTGGAAAATCTAATGGACGGAGGAGCCTGGAAGGCTGCAGTCCATAGGATCACTTAGGGTCGGACACGACTGAGCAACTTCACTTTCACTTTTCACTTTCATTCATTGAAGAAGGAAATGGCAACCTGCTCCAGTGTTCTTGCCTGAAGAATCCCAGGGACAGGGTATCCTGGTGGGCTGCCGTCTATGGGGTTGCACAGAATCGGACACGACTGAAGTGACTTCAGTTCAGTTCAGTTCAGTCACTCAGTCAAGCATCTAATATGCTGACAAGACATATGGAAGCAATAGTGATTATCCTTAAATTCAATACCAAGCAACAGACCAAGCCAGAGTCTAGAACTTATGGAGAAGAGAACACATTTAACATCTGAGATAGCAGTTTTAAGAAAAGCTCCAAAGTATATTCAAACCAAATCAATCCTTCTCCAGAAAGCTCCATAAGAGCAAAAAATTTTACTCTGTTGTCCCAATACCTAGAACCCTGTATTGACAAATGCTTAACACTTGATATATATTAAAGTAATGATGAATGATGAACTACTTAAGTAGAAGCCATTTATAAGTTAGACAAAGAGGAAAAAATAAAAATCTCAAAATGCAGGAATGGTGTCCTAAACTTGTGTAGTTCAAAGGACAAATGGTATGAAAGTGAAAGCGTTAGTCTCCCAGTCATGTCCCACTCTCTGCCACCCCATAGACTGTATCTGTCAATGGGTTTCTCCAGGTGAGAAAACTGCAATGGGTAGCCATTCACTTCTCCAGGGCAACTTCCCAACCCAGAGATCATACCCAGGTCTCCTATATTGCAGCCAGATTCTTTACCATCTGAGCCAGCAGGGAAGCATCGTACTTTTAAGGTACACAGATATCAAAGAAAGGAATATACTTAGTGCAATGTATATGCAAATATCTTTAGATATATTAACTCAGAAATACTGAACAGGTAAAGAGTAAAAAGAAGTTCTGTAAAACACATGAAAGAAGACAGAAAAATTGAAACAATGGTAATTAAAGACTAGAAAGAACAGTCCTGACCAAAATAAATACAATTTACTAGCCAGAGTAACAAAAACTTCTCAATTCTGTGCCAAGGAAGAGATAAGGGTTTAATATCAGAATAGTTAAAAAATAAATGCATTTTAATTTCTTTGTAGTCTCAGGGCATATTCAAGTTAAATATAGAAACAATTTATAAGTCACTACTTTTAACGATCATAGTCTTATGCTGTTCTTGTTTTTAATGTCTGGTATAAAAACAGAAAGAACTTCCAATTAATTTTACACATAAAATTTCTGAATTTTAAGGATTTTACTTCATAAAGAATCAGAATTTTGGTTCTAAAATTAGATAAACTCGTGCAAATATCACAAATTAAAGAATGGTACTTTAAGTTATACTAAGAAATACAGTAAACATAGAGCCCACTCCCAATTATACTTGAAACCAGTGGATGATCTAAGTATATATTCAAAGGACAGAACATTTCAGGTTGTTCTGTGGATTTTTTCTTGTTTTATTCCAATAGTATTCAATATTTACTAAGGAAAAGTGACTAATAAATGTCAAGGCTGTATATTGTCACCTTGCTTATTTAACTTCTATGCAGAGTACATCATGAGAAACGCTGGACTGGAAGAAACACAAGCTGGAATCAAGATTGCCGGGAGAAATATCAATAACCTCAGATACGCAGAGCACCGAAGAATTGATGCTTTTGAACTGTGGTGTTGGAGAAGACTCTTGAGAGTCCCTTGGACTGCAAGGAGATCCAACCAGTCCATTCTGAAGGAGATCAGCCCTGGGATTTCTTTGGAAGGAATGATGCTAAAACTGAAACTCCAGTACTTTGGCCACCTCATGAGAAGAGTTGACTCATTGGAAAAAACTCTGATGCTGGGAGGGATTGGGGGCAGGAGGAGAAGGTGACGACCGAGGATGAGATGGCTGGATGGCATCACGGACTCGATGGAGGTGAGTCTGAGTGAACTCCGAGAGATGGTAATGAACAGAGAAGCCTGACGTGCCAAGATTCACGGGGTCGCAAAGAGTCGGACACCACTGAGTGACTGAACTGAACTGAACTGAAATGCTCCTGAAACAATGTTTCAAGTGTAAAGTTGTCACAGAAATACATTTCTACTCCAAATAACAATGGATTTGTATTTTACTTAGCTTTGTATTCATGAACATTCTCATTTCCATTTTCAGAGATAAGCAAATCTAACTTCAGTCAATTTTGTGTATTCCCCCCCTATTTCAGTCAAAAGTAAGCTAAGGTTTTTCTATAGTTCTTCAATGTTGCTCAAAGTTATCAAGCAAGTTTTTAGATTTATCTTACTAACAGTCTCATTTTAATTGATCATTGTGTATGGATACTTCATTTAATATTTAAAGTGAGCCTCTAGGATTATTCAGTGCCACAGAAATGCAGTTTATCAGAATTATATAGCTTAATGGCCCTAAGCCTGGAAAGGGCTTGGATTACTTTCTGAATAAGAAAAAGGCCAGGGTGACACTGGCTATTATACAACAAGTGATCTCTAGCTGGTTTGATTGGCAGTCCCAGACCAAGTAGAACTCTGTTGGGAGCATAGATTTTATTCTGAATTGAAAACTACTGAACATATAAAGTAGGTAGTTGGCTTAATGTAGGGGTGTGTTTGGTGATGTCCTGCTGCATAACCTAATAAACACTGTAAGATTATCACTTGGCTATTGAGGAAAAATATACTGGAGAAAGAGGCCTGGCATGCAGCACTCCATGGGGTCCCAAAAAGTTGGACATCACTGGGCAACCGAACAACAACAACATACTGGAGTTTAGAATTTCAGTGATTATTCCTGGTATATTTTATTTATAAAAACAAACACCAGAACTTCTTAAAAATCTAAGGCAATTTTTTCTCAGGATAAATATAATTGCATATACTCCTTTAAAATAGCACTATTAGATTAGTATTCTGCTATTCAAGTATTCCAAGTCCCTGACAAATACATTGTAAACTACAGCTAAAAGCAAAACCTTATCCCCTCCCCCAAAAAAAGCCTTTGAATCTCTCCTATTATTATTATTTTTTATAAATTTAGTATTTTATTATCGTGAAGACATATTGTTGAATTTCTTCTTTAAAACTGTCACAGTTGGAGAGGGTGTTGCTACTGGAATCACGAGGGTCCCAAACAAGAATGAAACATAGGGAACCTGCTCACAACAAAGAGTATTCTAGCACCAAAGAGTAATAGCACTTAATTTGAGAAACCCAGGTCTACATGGGCATAAAATGAACTAGGGTCCAGAAACATATAACTTCTCCCCCTAAATATACTATTTGGGATTGGGAGCTAATATACACCCATGGTGGATTCATGTCAATGTATGGCAAAACCAATACGGTATTGTAAAATAAAATAAAGTAAAAATAAAATTAAAAAAAAAAATCAAAGGTGCATTTACAAAGATAAATGGCAACTGAGGCAACTTCAGCCAGATGGCGGAATAAGAGGTCCCCTGCTGTAGTCCTCCTCATGGAAACACCAATTAAGCAACTATCCACGAAAAATACATTTGTGAGAATTCTGAAACAATTCACGGGAAAGTTTACAGTTCATCATGGAGCAAAAACCACACCATAAACAAAAATCTGAGAGAAAATAAAAATGCAGTCAAAGCTTAAGAACACTTGCATTTTACCGTCATCACCGCTCTCCCAAGCTGCCACAGCTCACGGCTCAGACTGGCAAGATAAGGCAGGGATCAGATTTCTCATGTGAGGGAAATAAGAGACTGAGGTAGATGTCCAACAACCTTCTCAGATACTTGCTGCCAAAACGGCCCACTTGTGTCAACTCACTCAGACATTATATGGGAAACTATCATGGTCAGCTCACTTGGGGACAGCTAGCAATAAGGACGGAGTCTTCGATGGCCAGTCCATGCAAATTCCAGCGAAGGCTCCTCAACCTTCATCTCCCATAGGAGCCACACCAACCCACCTGGAGCCTCGCTCCACTACATAACTTCTCGGACTAGCCACATGCAGATGAACTGACCCCAACCTCTTGAGCACAGGACTCCCCCAGCAACCCAAGCCAAGCTCAGAGCCTGTCCAGAGTCTCTCACTATCTTTTCCCCCAGACATGCCCACATGCCCTTGTCCTCTGTACCACAGAGCCCTATCCACTGGCCATGCCCAGCCCGGAAAAGCTCTGCCCTGTCATGCAGCACTCCTCGTGGTCTTGCCAAAAGGATGGGTCCTGCTGCCCCCGACAATGGTGAGGTGACCCACCAGTGGCCTGTCCAGAATGCAGGATAGCAGGCTATTCCTGCTGTACAGCCAGGACCAACTACAGGCACCAGCAGTGGCCCCTGCCTCACTGCAGACTCTGCGTGCCCTAACAGTCATCCTTGTCTAACTGCAGACCCTGATAACAGGTCACTTCCAAGAGACACGTCAGGCAGACTCCTCAAGTGGACACAGCAAAGGTCACCACCTCACCATGTACACTGCAAACTGATCTGCCCAGAACTGTGGCCTGGTTCACACCGTCAGGAGCTTCGGTGAAATTTGACACTGGTACCTGAACATGGAGGGCAGGGAGAGATGGAAAATAGAGGTGAACCACTCCAAATTGGTAGGTGGAAATTTTAATAAACAAGGAACTTAAATACGAGGCTTCTCTTGGATGATGGCAACAGACATAGTTCTCTATACCAGTCTGCAAGAATCTTAAAAGCTTACATGGAGGTGTTAACAGAGTTCATTCATGTGTTCTGCCCAGATGTGTCAATAGCACTTTACTATCTCAAGGTTGTGTCCTTAAAGCAGCTTCTAGCATCAGGGAGGCAAGCAGAATCCACATGCATAGGACAGGGTAAGGGGTGGTGAGCTTATATTCCACTCCCCGCCTTGTCTAGCTCTCGGGTCAACTTTTGGTCAGGTCCTGCTGAGGACCTCCTCCAACACTCCACCCCTCAGGACTAGTTCTTGCATGCTCCCTCTTCCCGGATAGCCCTTGGGTCCTCAGCAAGGGTTTCACTAGCACAGTTTGCTTGGTAGCATAGGCAACAAAGTATAGGCAAGTATAGGAGAAAAGGCGAAATAGGATAATGAGTCACAAAATAAGTTAATCATTTGTTAACTACCCTAGGCTGGGGGTCAGATCACTCAGTGCTTCATTTGTGTCCTCATGTGATTTAATAAAGGCAATAACATTAGCAGACTCATCAGGTATGAAGACACAACACTCTGAATAATTGTGTGAGTGCCTCCTTGCAAAGCAGGGTGATGTCCAAAGTCATCCTATTTTAGGGGATAGCTTTTCTCCTTAGATACATTTTAGTGTTCAGTAAGGATAGATTTTGTTGGCTCTCATTTAAGGCTTGCTGAGTGAATACAGTAAGGGCTTCTATGTGTTCTGTAAAGTCCTCCAGGCCAATGAAGGAAGCAAAGATAGTGGTCAACTGATTGTTCCAGAGAAAACAAAATGTGCCCATCTGGCACCAAGGAGAGGAAAATTGGCAATTGTTACCATGGAGGAGGGATTGTCCTCTATACTTAGGGAAGATCCTAAGTGAAGAAGCCTAAATACCTAGGTGGAAGCCAAGGCCAAAGTTTTGTGCCATACAATCAATGGGATTCCCAATAAATACCTGGGTAGCACAACCAGATAGTGCCAAACCAGTCACTTCCCTTTAATATGACAGAATGACTGCACAGTTCCCATAATATTCTCTCATAACCTTGATATAATTAGGTGGATTCTGTTCAGAGTCATTTTCTGTTCCCATCACTAAGATGCATGAGCATTCAAATGTTTATAACCAAGGATAAGGCATGTGAACTTAGCCCAAACCTGTGTATAACCAGAGGTGGCTCTGCTGGTATTTAGGTTTCTCTGGATTAGTAGTTTGATGGGCTGCCAGTGTAGTTTGAGTGACAGTAAAGAATAACATGCCCAGTGTTATTGACAGTTTGCCACAGGCCAGATTTCTGAATCAGTACTGGTAATTGAATTAAGAGGACTAGCCATAGATGTTCTTTGTTAAAGTACTGCTTCAGGGCCTTCTCATCCCCTTCCTGGAGTGGCAGTTCTGACAAGCTAGGGAGGCACAGCTGCCCATTGTACCCAGCCAGTGGATTGATTAATTTGCTGATCATACAAGTGGGCCCACAATAGAGAGGTATTTTCATCAGATGCCCATCTCCTAACTGATCACCACAGAAGCAGTGGAAGTATAAGATCAAAAAGACAGATAGGTAGTAGGAAGTTGTATAAGTTTGTCCTCTTCTAGAAGAAAGACACTTGTGCCCTGATGCTTAGATGTTAACGTAGCTGCACCTTTATGATTTGACCTAGTTATGCATGCCGTATATGTTGGCCCCGAGGCAGCACTGTCAGGCATGAGGATTTGAACTGGCAGAAGGATATACCAGACCAGGACCCCTACCTTCTCCCCACTTTCAGTGTTCCATTTCAGTTATAGTGCTTTTCAACAGGATCAGCTTACAGCAGGACAACAAGATCCCAGTGAAGATTATAAGTGGTTTCCTAATTGTAGTCACTCACTCAACCCAGTGGAATGTACCATAACAAATTCCAGACGTCAAAGCCTTTCCCAGGTATAACGGGATTTGGTGTTCTCAGCAGTATAGCACACTGATCCATACTGAGAGTCAGGGCATCAATTGTTTTCTGTGACTTCCATGTCTTTATGGTGTTGAGTGTCTCAGCAGGTGTCAGAGTCTGGCACATGGAGCCACAAGCCCAACTTGCTGATCATTTAAATAGATTAAAACTTGGGTTAGTAAATTAGTCCACCCAGCCATGGTGGTTTGACCAGTCTAGTAATGTAGTATACTGCTTTAATATTTTAGAGACCACTAACCCTGCAGCTTGAAAGTACAGGGAAGATGGAACCTTCATTCATTGTCATGTTCTTCGGCACAGTCTTGCACATCATGACCTTTGAAATATGACCTGTAATCACTGCTATTTGATAAGGGTATTCATACATGCTACTCAGCTTCTCTAATCCCCTAATAGTGGCAGCTTGGTTTGCAAGGCAACTGAGGATGCTTGGGTTAGGCCAGATACAATATCCAGACAAACCAGATCATATTGGAACCTTCACTCAGAGGCCAATATAATCAATTTTCCAGGCTCTCACTTGTTGGGAACTTCACTGGATGACCTCAAAGTCCTTTAGAAGTTGCCTTGGGCATTGTTTAAAATACAGAAAGCATGTTGTTACTGCATTAAACAAGTTGTATTTCAAGGGCAATCTGGTATCTTCAGCAATATACCATCCCACTTGGATATTATGGAGGCCTCACTTTTTATGGATCCATTCTGCTTGTATCTACTGAAGGGTGTGTTGCTAGGCTTGTTATCTGAGCTAAGACATCAGCTTCCTGATTGGCAAGAAATGTCAGCTCCTTATAAGCTAGTATATGGAAGACAGTAAGGACTACCTCAGACTCTTGCAAACAAGCAAACCCAAATGTCCCTCCATATATCCTGACTCTGCAAGAACTTATTCATAATCATGCAACCTCTGGCTGCCCATTGTCCAAGCCATAAAATTAATCCCTTCAGAACAGCCCAACTGTCAGTGCGAAGGGAGCTATTATGGCCTGGATTTATGAGTGATCACCAGCCAGCCTAACCACTCTGAGGTAAGCCCACCAGCTACTGAAGTTTATCCCTGTTTCTAGTGCAGATATTGTTACTGTTGAGCTGAATAGTGACTGCAGTCCATGTGAATGGAATGCCAGACTAGATACATTAGTATACAAGGCATCAGCAGGAATTTCCCCCAGTCCCTTTCTACATGTCTCAGGGATCACCAGAGGATAGAGACAGGGGTAATTTGTTGGCTCTACGTATTTTACAGGGGCTAGTAGCACCTGCAATTCTGGTGATAATGTATGGAAAATAAGGTGCCACTTAGTCAAAATGGGAGTTTGAGCTATAGTGGAGGTAAGTCCATGGAATATATCCTCAATCCACCACTTGATTGGAAGGGAAGTTCTTATCATTACATGGTCTTGCTTTGTGAAATGCTCTTCCTAGAGGAGTACTGTATGCATTACTAGGAGCTATTTCTCTAAGGGGAAATTATAAGGTTTCGGCCCACTTCCAGAGTTGGAACCAAAATCCTAAGAGTACTCTCTTATGTTGTCTCTGCCACAGTGCCCAACTTATAGCTTCCAGGATCACAGATACGTCTACATCAAATGATAGACCTTTTTGGGAGATGCCTAGGGCTTTAATCTAATTCAGTAGTATTTTGACTTTTGATTATTAATTTACTTATTTTAATTGGATAATAATTGATTTATAATATTGTGTTGGTTTCTGCCATACATCAACATTAATCAATAATAGGTATACATATGTCCCCTCCCTCTTGAACCTCTCTCCCACCTCTTACCCTGTCCCCTCCTTCCCAGGGAGCTCAAATTTGATACTCTGTTTTTGACTTCTTAAAGGCAACTTGCTTTTATGATTTCCAGCCCCGTAATTCACAAGGCAGTACAATGGATGTTGGTGCTGTGCCAGGTGAAGAATAAAAATCTTCCAAAACTCCTAAATCTCTACCAAGTTTGGTATCTCATTCACATTCTTAGGGTTTGGATAGCCTTTCACTTTATTAATCACAGCTTCTGAGACAATGCACATCTTACTTAACCAAAGAACTCCCCAAAACTCTATGGCAGTTCCTGGGTACTGAGGGGGGCCAGAAAACTTCTGAGGGTTACCATGAACTAGAATGAATTTGGCTCTAGTTTCAACCAAAACCATCACCTTTTGTTTATTTTGGGAAAACAAGTGAATATGGAGCTCAACATGGGGCTCACCTGAAAGTCCTTACTGTTTTTTATCTGGTATATGAAAGGCACCCACCCGGAATTGGACTGTATTTGAAGCTTCTGCTGAAATAGGAGGAGTATGAAGGATGGTAAGGTCAAGAAGGGCAGCTCTGAAGTATTCTTCAGATTTTGGAGAGAAAAACAATGCATTTGTGATGCCTTAATCTTTAAATGTCATCATCAAAACCAGACTTAAAATATGGGATGGCAAAGTATAGTTCAAAAAATTATGTGTAGGCTTAATTCAGCCAAACGTATTAATATGGATGCCTTTTCTCAGTTGCTTCAGTTCAGTTCAGTTCAGTTCAGTCGCTCAGTTGTGTCCGACTCTGCGACCCCATGAATTGCAGCATGCCAGGCCTCCCTGTCCATCACCAACTCCCGGAGTTCATCAGACTCACATCCATCGAGTCAGTGATGCCAACCAACCATCTCATCCTCTGTCGTCCCCTTCTCCTCCTGCCCCCAATCCCTCCCAGCATCAGAGTCTTTTCCAATGAGTCAACTCTCTCATGAGGTGGCCAAAGTACTGGAGTTTCAGCTTTAGCATCATTCCTTCCAAAGAAATCCCAGGGCTGATCTCCTTCAGAATGGACTGGTTGGATCTCCTTGCAGTCCAAGGGATTCTCAAGAGTCTTCTCCAACACCACAGTTCAAAAGCATCAATTCTTCGGCACTCAGCCTTCTTCACAGTCCAACTCTCACATCCATACATGACCACAGGAAAAACCATAGCCTTGACTAGGTGGACCTTAGCCAGCAAGTAATGCTCTGCTTTTGAATATGCTATCTAGGTTGGTCATAACTTTTCTTCCAAGGAGTAAGCGTCTTTTAATTTCAGGGCTGCAGTCACCATCTGCAGTGATTTTGGAGCCCAAAAAAAGCTTCAGTCATGTCTAACTCTTTGCAACCCTATGGACTGTAGCTCTCCAGGTTCCTTTCTCCATGGGATTCTCTGGGCAAGAATACTGAAATGGGCTGCCATGCCCTTCTCCAGGGGATCTTCCTGACCCAGGTATCAAATCTTTGTCCCTTGCATCTCCTACACTGGCAAACAGTATCTTTACCCCTAATACCACCTGCCCTTTAATGACTGCCAAAAACAGTTAACAATGTTCTGAAACCAACTTTCAGTTGCTTGGAAATCACAGGGAGGTGAGATTTCAGGTGAACTTACTCTAGATAACCTTTTTGAAAATTTTTGATATGAAGATGAGATGAATAATGAATTTATAACTGAAAGGTATATGGATTCAATTTGGATTAAATAAATACATTTGAGATGAAAATTTAGATCCTATTTGTATAAGAATGATTTAGTAGAGACATAGATAGAAAATGATAATATATCAGACAAAAGCACTAATTTCAATAATGAGATCTTGAAAAATATAGAATACTTAGCAAAAATGAAGGCCTTGATCTTACAGAGAAATTTAAAATTCTTAACTAATAGTTAAGAAAATAAAAAGTTATCAAGTATAGGAAGGATTGTCTACTTAGGAATGAGATGAAAATATGTCTTTCTTTTTAGGTCAGAGTAGTTAATACCGGCTATACACACACACACACAAACACACACACATATATATAATTCCCAGGTGTCCTGGTATTCTGATAATCACATTATATGCTTGAAGAAGTAAATAATCTATATACACTGAATTACTCTGTATTATATAGACATTACTGACATTCTCTCAGTGTGATGTGTATGTTTTATTTTTAATATTTAAAATATATATCATAGTTTCATGGACAAGCTTAACAATATCATCCACACCAAATCCAGTCATCATTAATTTTACATTTTATAATTATATTTTGTTATAGATGAATGCAAAATTGTTCACATGTAGAAAAATGTCACTATTGAAAAAATTACATGAGATAATAGGTAGATAGGCTAGATAGATAGATAGACACAAATGATATAGTATAGCTATATTTACATATTTATATATTAACAACCTTTGAATTTCTTGTTTTTCTTAGTAGTTGATTTTGCACATGCCATTAATGTTTTAACCTGCTTGTCAACCAAAATTATAACTTGACCCAGAAAATATTATTTCCAATTATCAGCAATATAGAAATGTTATTGATTCTGATATATGACAATTTCATAGCTACAACTATTTCTAAGACCTATGAAACTAACTTCCAAAAAAAGAATTTTCCAAACTGTTCACAACCATACTCATATCCATCAAAATGTTAATAGTTCTTTTTCAAAATTCTTCCATTGCCCAATAAAATTCAGTGGTCAATAGTTTTGACTTTCTAGACATTGTCAGGTCAAATTAGTATGTTAAAAATATGATAAACCCTACAGTAAAAAAAATTACTCTTTGCTATATTGTTAAAATGTGTTTAGTGACAGAAGCCTAATTTATCCTCAAAGATAGCCTACAAAAATTTCTTGAGAATTGAGATATTACTTTTTGGGCATCAGGAAGTAAAATGCTATTTTAGAATATCACTATGCCTTCATATTTAAGAGTAACAAAAAAACAGATTTTATAAATATATCGTTCATTTTAAAAAAAAACAACAACTTGTGTTTGTGTGTGTTTATTTCAATGAAGTTCTCTCTTTCCATGGGGAGCCAACATCATAGTAAGGAATAAAGTAAAATTCATCTGACTTAACCTTTAACATGTGATACCTTTTTTAAAAAAATAATTATATCACTCTGCCATAAATTACTTTCTCTAGTCTCCTAGTCTCCTGGGATCAGAAGCTTTTCTTCTCTCTCTATTATACAATTAGATTTGATAAAGAATAAGAAGAATTTCTTTGGGATTGGAATGAAAACTGACCTTTTCCTGTCCTGTGGCCACTGCTGAGTTTTCCAAATTTGCTGGCATATTGAGTGAAGCACCTTCACAGCATCATCTTCCAGGATTTGAAATAGCTCAACTGGAATTCCATCACCTCCACTAGCTTTGTTCGTAGTGATGCTTTCTAAGGCCCACTTGACTTCACATTCCAGGATATCTGGCTCTAGGTGAGTGATCACAACATCGTGATTATCTTGGTCATGAAGATCTTTTTTGTATAGTTCATCTGAGTATTCTTGCCACCTCTTCTTAATATCTTCTGCTTCTGTTAGGGCAATACCATTTCTGTCCTTTATCGAGCCCATCTTTGCATCATGAGAAGCGCTGGGGTGGAAGAAGCACAAGCTGGGATGATTGCTGGGAGAAATATCAATAACCTCAGATATGCAGATGACACCACCCTAATGGCAGAAAGTGAAGAGGAACTACAAAGCCTCTTGATGAAAGTGAAAGAGAAGAGTGAAAAAGTTGACTTAAAGCTCAACATCCAGAAAACTAAGATCATGGCATATGGTCCCATTACTTCATGGCAAATAGATGGGGAAACAGTGGAAACAGTGGAAACAGTGTCAGACTATTTTGGGGGGCTCAAAAATCAATGCAGATGGTGATTACAGTCCTGAAATTAAAAGACGCTTACTCCTTGGAAGGAAAGTTATGACCAACCTAGATAGCATATTCAAAAGCAGAGACATTACTTTGCCAACAAAGGTCCATCTAGTCAAGGCTATGGTTTTTCCAGTAGTCATGTATGGATGTGAGGGTTGGACTGTGAAGAAGGCTGAGCACAAAAGAACTGATGCTTTTGAACTGTGGTATTGGAGAAGACTCTTGAGAGTCCCTTGGACTGCAAGGTGATCCAACCAGTCCATTCTAAAGGAGAACAGTCCTGGGTGTTCTTTGGAAGGAATGATGCTAAAGTTGAAACTCCAGTACTTTGGCCACCTCATGCAAAGAGTTGACTCATAGGAAAAGACTGTGATGCTGGGAGGGATTGTGGGCAGGAGGAAAAGTGGACGACAGAGGATGAGATGGCTGGATGGAATAACCAATTTGATGGTCGTGAGTTTGTGTGAACTCCGGGAGATGGTGATGGACAGGGAGGCCTGGCGTGCTGCAATTCTTGGGGTCACAAAGAGTCGAACATGATTGGGTGACTGAACTGAACTGAAGAAGAATTTTATAAACTCCAATAACCAGGACATAGAGGAGTAAAAAAAGTCAGGTAGAAGGGACATTTAAAAAATAATTTTGTTTTCTGGAACTATTCATTTAATTTGATTAAAAAATATGTAGGCAAATCTGGACTTCCCAAGTGGCAGTAGTGGCAAACAACCCACCTGCAGATGCAGGAGACCCAGGTGGGTTTGATCCCTGTGTTGGGATGATCCCCTGGAGAAGGGCATGGCAACCTACTCCAGTATTCTTGCCTGGAGAATCCCATGGACAGAGGAATCTGGCGGGCTACAGTCCATAGGGTTGCAAAGAGTCAGACAGGACTGAAGCAACTTAGCATGCACACATGTACACTCAGGAAAGTGATATATACATATTCTTGGGTTACCTTTAATGTCTACTGACTCAGAATATCTGGAAAGTGTTCAAGAATCTGTGTTTTTCTTTACTTAAGTTGAGGTTTATTAATTTACAATATTATATAAGTTTAGTTGTATAGCAGAATAATTCACAGTTTTTGAAGATTAAACTCCATTCTTGGTTATAAAATACTGGATATATTCCATGTGTCATATCATATATTCTTTAGCTGATTCATTTTATATGTAGTAATTGTACCTCTTAATCCTCCAACCATATCTTGCTATCTAGTTCCTATTGCCTCCTTCTCCCCACTGGTAGATGTTTGTTGTCTATATTTGCAAGTCTGTTATTTCTGTTGTTTTTATATTCACTAGTTTTTTTTTTTATATCAAATATGGTGGTGATAAATATCTTTCACTTTATATGTTATTTTGCTAAATCCTAATGCTCTTCAAGTCTGTATTTGTTGCAAATGGCAAAAACTTCATTCTTTTGTATAGCTGAATAGTATTCAATGGCATATATTTATCAAGTCTCTATCCTTCATGTATTGACAGTCACTTAGATTACTTCTGTGTTGCTGTGTCTTGGCTATTGCAAATAGTGCTATAATAAACATTAGGTTGCATCAGTCAGATCAGTTTCTCAGCCATGTCTGACTCTTGACCCCATGAACTACAGCACTCCAGGCTTCCTTGTGCATCACCAATGCCCAAAGCTTATTCAAACTCAAGTCCATCCAGTCAGTGATGCCATCCAACCATCTCATCCTCTGTTGTCCCCTTCTCCTCCTACCTTCAATCTTTCCTAGCATCAGGGGAATTTTCCAGTGAGTCAGTTCTCATCAGTTTGCCAAAGCATTGGAGCTTCAGATTCAGAATCAGTCCTTCCAATGCATATTCAGGACTGATTTCCTTTAGGACATACTGGGTTTGATATTCTTGCAGTCCAAGGGACTCACAAGAGACTTTTCCAACACCACAGTTCAAAAGCATCAATTCTTTGGCACTCAGTGACTTAGTAGCAGCAGCAGCTTTCTTTATAATCCAACTCTCACATCCATCACTAAGATTGCTTCTGTGTTTCTGTGTCTTGACTATTGCAAACAGTACTATAATAAACATTGGGGTACGTGTTTCTTTTCAAATTAATGCTTTGCTTTCTTAAGATATATACTCAAGTTTGAAATTGATGGATCATAAGGTAATTCTATTTTAAGTTTTTTTGGGGAAGCTTCAAAGTGTTTTTCATAGTAGTCGCACCAATTTTCATTTCCACCAAAACTGTACAATGGTTCCTTTTTAATCTACATTCTTGCCAATAGGTATTCTGACAGGTATGAATAGCATCACTGAATCAGTGGACATGAGTGAGAGGAAACTCTGGGAGTTAGTGGACAGGGAAGCCTGGCACAATGGAGTGTGTGGGGTCACAAAGACTCAGACACAAATTAGCAACTGAACAACGACAGCAACAACAACAACATTGTGACAGGCATGAGGTTAATACCTCACTGTGGTTTTGATTTACATTTCTCTAATAATTAGCATTGCTGAGCATCTTTGCACATGCCTATTGACCATTTAAATGTCTTCTTTGGAAAACTGTGTATTTAAATCTTCTGCCCATTTTTGATCCAGTTGTTTATTTTCTTGATGTTGTAAGGGCCATTTAAATAATTTGGGTACTAACCCCATGGGTATTAACCTTATTTCCAATTATTTTTTTCTTCCATTCAATAGGTTGTTTCTTTTGTTGTTGTTGTTCATGGTGCCTTTGATGTGCAAAAGCTTTAAGCTAAATTAGGTCCTAATTTTTTTTATGTTTCTTTTGCCTTATTAGACAGATATTTTTACAAAGTTCTGATTTATATCAAGGAGTATTATGCTTATATTTTCTACTAGGAGTATAATGATTCCTGGTCTTACATGTAGGTATTTAAAATCCATTTTGATTTTATTTTAATAGATGATGTGAGAATATGTTAACCCTAATTTTATTATTTCACATGTAGCTGTACAATTTTCCTAGCACCACATAATAAATACACTCTTTTCTCCATTGTATGTTCTTCCCTCCTTTGTCATAAATTAATTGACCATTCAGTTCAGATCGGTCACTCAGTCATGTCTGACTCTTTGCGACCCCATGAACCTCAGCAAGCCAGGCTTCCCTGTCCATCACCAACTCCTGGAGTTCACCCAAACCCATGTTCATTGAGTCAGTGATGACATTCAACCATCTCATCCTCTGTCGTACCCTTCTCCTCTGGCCCTCAATCTTTCCTAGCATTAGGGTATTTTCCAATGAGTTGGCTCCTCACAACAGGTGGCCAAAGTATTGGAGTTTCAGCTTCAACATCAGTCCTTCCAATGAACACCCAGGACTGATCTCCTTTAAGATGGACTTGTTGGATCTCCTTGCAGTCCAAGGGACTCTCAAGAGTCTTCTCCAACACCACAGTTCAAAAGCATCAATTCTTCAGCACTAAGCTTCCTTTTTAATCCAATTTTTGCATATATACATGACCACTGAAAAAGAACATAGCCTTGACTAGATGGACCTTTGTTGGCAAAGTAATGTCTCTGCTTCTTAATATGCTGTCTAGATTGGTCATAACTTTCCTTCCAAGGAGTAAACATCTTTTAATTTCATGGCTGCAGTCACCATCTGCAGTGATTTTGGAGCCCAGAAAAATGAAGTCAGCAACTCTTTCCACTGTTTCCCCATCTATCTGCCATGAAGTGATGGGACCAAATGCCATGATCTTAGTTTTCTGAATGTTGAGGCTTAAGTCAACTTTTTCACTCTCCTCTTTTACTTTCATCAAGAGGCTCTTTAGATTTTCTTCACTTTATGCCATAGGGTGGTGTCATAAGTCTGTTTATTTTTGGTCTCCTATTCCATTGATCAATGTGTCTGTTTTTGTGCCTGTACCATACTGATTTGATTGCCATAGCTTTGTAATATAGTTTGAAGTGAGAAAGTATGATTTCTCTAGCTCTGTTTTTCTTTCTGAAGGTTATTTTGACTATTCAGGTCTTTTGTTTTTACAGACAAATTTTAAAAGTATATTTTTCCAGTTCTGTAAAAAATGTCATTTTCTTAGTGGTTGTACTGAATCTGTAGATTTCTTTGGATAGTGTAGTCAATATTAAATCTTCAATTCAGGAACACTGTCATTTTCAGTTTCTTTCATCACTATCTTATAGTTTTCTGAATAAATGTCTTTCAGCTCCCTAGGTAGATTTATTCCTAGTTAATAATTATGTTATCTTTGATGTAATTGTAAACAGGATTGTTTCCTTAATTTATGTTTCTGAGAATTCATTGTTAGTGCATAGAAATCCAACACATTTATCTATATTAATTTTGTATCCTGAAATTTTATCAAATTCATTGACAAATTCTAGTAGGTTTTTGGTAGTATCTTTAGGATTTTCTGTATATAATAACATGTCATCTGTCAACAGTGACAGATTTATGCTTCTTCCTTTCCAGTTGAAGCTCTTTTTATTTCATTTTCTAATATGATTGCTGTGGACAAGACTTCTAATACTATGTTGAACAAAAGTTACAAGAGTGAATATTCTTGTATTGTTGCTAATTTTAGATGAAATACTTTCAGCCTTTCACTGTTGAGTATTATATAATGTATGGGATTATTATCTTGAGGTATATTCCCTCTATACCCACTTTCTGGAGAGTTGTTATCATAAGTGGTTATTTGGCAAAAGGTTTTCTGCATCTATTGAGATGATCATATGATGTTGTATCTGCATCATCACATGTGGTACTTCGCATTGATTTGTGGGTACTGAAAAATTCTTGCATCCCTGGGGATAAATCCTACTTGATCAAGGGGTATGATTTTTCTAATGTATTGTTGGATTCAGTTTCCTAATATTTTGTTGAGGATTTTTTTCATCTGTTTATAAGTGATATTGAGCTGTAATTATTTTTATTTTTTTATTTGCTTTTTGTGATATCTTTATTTGTTTTTTTGTATTAGGACAGTCTTGGCCTCATGAATGAGTTCAGCAGTATTCCTTCCTCTGAAATTGTTCGGAATAGTTTGAGAAGGTTAGGTATTAGCTCTTATCTAAATGTTTGGTAACAATCTATGAATCAGATCTTAGAGTTTCTTTGTTGAGAGTTTTTTTTTATTATTCATTTAATTTTAATACTGGTAATTAATCTGCTCATATTTTTTTATTTTTAGAAGTGGAATAAATTCCATTCCTAACTGGTACCATTAATTTCCTTCTATCTTCAGTCATACTTAAAACTTTGAACCCAATCAGTCTTCCCAAAAGATATCAACTAAGGAGTCTCATATTCTCATTTTAAACAAATTTACTTAAAATTTGTAAAAGTTATCTTTTGTATATTTTTAATTTATATACCACTGAATTTAATTCTGACTTGCTGAATTGTAATGCATATGAAAAATGTGTATTGACACTTTTTTACTGTTTATTCTAAAATATGTTTCTAAAATGAAATAATAAGGAGTCTCATATTCTCATTTTAAACAAATTTACTTAAAATTTGTAAAAGTTATCTTTTGTATATTTTTAATTTATATACCACTGAATTTAATTCTGACTTGCTGAATTGTAATGCATATGAAAAATGTGTATTGACACTTTTTTACTGTTTATTCTAAAATATGTTTCTAAAATGAAATATGCTATTCTAACTTATATGAAAACTTGGCATCTCCTGTTACGTATGATCTCTGTCTAACCCATTAATTGTTATTATAGCATGTGAAAGCAAACTCCTTCAGATTGGATCGTGGTTACACTACTAACTAGACTGGTCTCTATGCCTCCATTTTGGTGTGTTTGAAATGGATATTATCATAATATTTACCTCATACTAGTGTTGTGAGGATTGATATAAAATGTTTAGGCTAATATCTGAACTGTAGTGTATGATAAATTATCATTTATTTGTTTAAATTGTATCCATCTACTTTCAACTTCAAAATGTAATTCACCATATTAACCAATTTAAAAGAGAAATCATAGAGAACCTAAATAGAAATAGGAAAGCATGTGACAAAATCTAACATCAGCTTCTAATTTAAAAAATAACCTCAGCAAACACAATATAAATGGAACTTAAGCATAATCAAAGGCT
>SJYT01075338.1:23388-34852 GCA_006410635.1 Cephalophus harveyi
TTTGTTCTATTCAATTCTATTAGTCATTATATTAAATGTTCTACCTAGTACAATTAGTAAAGAAATTTAAAAATGAACACTAAAACTGGAGTGAAAGCAAAATTATTTTTTCATTATAAGAAGATCATATAGGTAGAAAATTCTATAATATATACACAAAGGGACTTCCCAGGTGGTGCTGATGGAGAAGACACACCTGCAAATGCAAGAAATGCAGAGATATGAGTTTGATCCCCTGGGTGGAGAAGGTACCTGAAAGAGGGCATGGTAACCCATCCCAGTATTCTTGCCTTGTGAACCCAACAGACAGAGGACTCTGGCCAGCTACAGTATGTAAGGTCAAAAAGAGTAGGACAGAACTGAAGCATCTTCGTATGCATGTATATGTGAAAGGTTATTGGAATTAATAATTGTCTTTATAGAGGGTAAAAACACAAAATCAATTTTATTTCCTAGCAATTAAAAAAGAATCAAATTTTAAATAATTCATTTCTTAAAAACATTATGAAAATATAAAATACTTAGAGATATCTGTTAAAGAGTATAAAAAACATGTACAAAAAATATAAAATATTTCTGAGAAAAATTAAAAAGGACATAAATAATCAGACATCCTAGAACGTGAAGTAAAGTGGGACTTAGAAGGCATCACTATGAATAAAGCTAGAGGAAGTGATGGAATTCCAGTTGAGCTGTTTCAAATCCTGAAAGATGATGGTTTGAAAGTGCTGCACTCAATATGCCAACAAATTTGGAAAACTCAGCAGTGGCCACAGGACTGGAAAAGGTCAGCTTTCATTCCAATGCCAAAGAAAGGCAATGCCAAAGAATGCTCAAACTATCACACAATTACACTCATCTCACATGCTAGTAAAGTAATGCTCAAAATTCTTCAAGTCAGGCTTCAGCAAAACGTGAACTGTGAACTTCCAGATGTTCAAGCTGATTTTAGGAAAGGCAGAGGAACCAGAGATCAAATTGCCAAAATTGCTGGATCATGGAAAAAACAAGAGAGTTCCAGAAAAACATCTATTTCCTCTTTATTGACTATGCCAAAGCCTTTGACTGCTGTGGAAAATTCTGAAAGAGATGGGAATACCAGACAACCTGACCTGCCTCTTGAGAAACATGTATGCAGGTCAGGAAGCAACAGGTAGATCTGGATATGGAACAACAGACTGGTTCAAAAAAGGAAAAGGAGTATGCAAGGCTGTATATTGTCACCCTGCTTATTTAACTTATATGCAGAGCACATCATGAGAAACGCTGTGCTGAAAGCATCACAAGCTGGAATCAAGATTGCCCGGAAAAATATCAGTAAACTCAGATATGCAGATGACACCACCCTTATGGCAGAAAGTGAAGAGGAACTACAAAGCCTCTTGATGAAAGTGAGAGAGGAGAGTGAAAAAGTTGACTTAAAGCTCAAGATTCAGAAAACAAAGATCATGGCATCCGGCCCCATTACTTCATGGCAAATAGATGGGGAAACAGTGGAAACAGTGTCAGACTATCTTTTGGGACTCCAAAATCACTGCAGATGGTAAATGCAGCCATGAAATTAAAAGACACTTACACCTTGGAAAGAAAGTTATGACCAACCTAGATAGCATATTCAAAAGCAGAGACATTACTTTGCCAACAAAGGTCCATCTAGTCAAGGCTATGGTTTTTCCAGTGGTCATGTATGGCTGTGAGATTTGGACTGTGAAGAAAGCTGAGTGCCAAAGAATTGATGCTTTTGAACTGTGGTGTTGGAGAAGACTCTTGAGAGTCCCTTGGACTGCAATGAGATCCAACCAGTCCATTCTAAAGGAGATCAGTCCTGGGTGTTAATTGGAAGGACTGATGCTGAAGCTGAAACTCCAATACTTTGGCCACCTCATGGTAAGAGTTGACTCATTGGAAAAGACCCTGATGCTGGGAAGGGTTGGGGGCAGAAGGACTGGCTGGATTACACCACCCACTCAATGCACATGAGTTTGGGTGAACTCCAGAAGTTGGTGATGAATAGGGAGGCCTGACATGCTGCGATTCATGAGGTTGCAGAGTCAGACATGACTGAGAGACTGAACTGAACTGAATTAAATGGAAAGCAATACCTTGCTAATTTGCTGGAGAATTGAATATTATTAAGGTATCATGTTAGTTCTCTCAAAATTGATTTATAAATTTAACACAGTCATAAACAGAATCCCAAGGCTTTTAAAATTATAATATCCAAGCTAAGTTTCAATCATATGTAAGTGTAAATAACTTAAATAGTCAAAGAAAATTTGAAAAAGATAAATAATATAGAAGGAAAATCATACCAAATTTATTACAAAGTTAAAGGGTTAAAGATATTGTAATACTGACTTCAACTGATAAATGGAAGAGTGAATCCAAGAATAGATCTCCACATATAGGGACAACTGATATTTCATAAAGCTACAAAGACAAGTTAATGGAGGGAAAAAATAAACCACTGTCCTTTCAAAAAATAATGTTAAAACAATTGCAAATAAGGCAGCTTTAATCCATATGTGGAAACAGTGTCAGACTTTATTTTTGGGGCTCCAAAATCACTGCAGATGGTGACTGAAACCATGAAATTAAAAGACGCTTACTCCTTGGAAGAAAAGTTATGACCAACCTAGATAATATATTCAAAAGCAGAGACATTACTTTGCCGACTAAGGTCTGTCTAGTCAAGGCTATGGTTTTTCCAGTAGTCATGTACGGATGTGAGAGTTGGACTGTGAAGAAGGCTGAGCACCGAAGAATTGATGCTTTTGAACTGTGGTGTTGGAGGAGACCCTTGAAAATCCCTTGGACTGCAAGGAGATCCAACCAGTCCATTCTGAAGGAGATCAGCCCTGGGATTTCTTTGGAAGGAATGATGCTAAAGCTGAAACTCCAGTTCTTTGGTCACCTCATGCGAAGAGTTAACTCATTGGAAAAGACTCTGATGCTGGGAGGGATTGGGGGCAGGAGGAGAAGGGGACGACCGAGGATGAGATGGCTGGACGACATCACTGACTCGATGGACGCGAGTCTGAGTGAACTCCGGGAGTTGGTGATGGACAGGGAGGTCTGGCGTGCTGCAATTCATGGGGTCGCAAAGCGACCAGACACGACGCGACTGAACTGAACTGAACTGAATCCATATGTCACAATATATTCAAAAAACTAACTCACAATGGATCAAAGATAGAATTGTAAAATCTGAAACTATTAAGCTTCTGGGAGAAAATATAGAGGAAAAAATTATATAGGCTTGGATTAGACAAAGATTACTTAATTTGATACCTAATACCATGATTCATAAAATAGAAAATTTAAAAGTTAAAATTTCATCAAAATTAAAACATTCAGATCTTCAAAAGTCACTGTTAAAGATTAAATAGGCAAGTCACAAACTGGGAGAAAATATTTGTAAAGAACATATCAAACAAAGACTTATATTCCTGTCTCTTATACACATCTAGATGTGTATAAGAGACAGGTCCATATATATGAAACGAATTGCCAGTCCAGGTTCGATGCATGATACTGGATGCTTGGGGCTGGTGCACTGAGATGACCCAGAGGGATGGTACAGGGAGGGAGGAGGGAGGGAGGGTTCAGGATGGGGAACACGTGTATACCTGTGGCAGATCCATGTTGATGTGTGGCAAAACCAATACAATATTGTAAAGTAATTAACTTCCAATTAAAATAAATAAATTTATATTTAAAAAAAATAGAAAATAAAGGCTAGTTAATCTTGCCACAAGGTGGCTTGTAGGCCCAAGCTCTGGCCAGAAGATGATTAGACTTTGCTCTGCCTACCACATAAGAAAGAGATGTCTCTCCGACACCTAGCCAAAGAAGTTCAGAATCCAGAGCCACACAATGACTCAATGACCAGTATGGACTGAATGGGTAGAATTTGGCTCTGGATTCTGAACTTCTTTGGCTAGGTGTCGGAGAGACATCTCTTTCTTATGTGGTAGGCAGAGCAAAGTCTAATCATCTTCTGGCCAGAGCTTGGGCCTACAAGCCACCTTGTGGCAAGATTAACTAGCCTTTATTTTCTATTTTTTTTAAATATAAATTTATTTATTTTAATTGGAAGTTAATTATTTTACAATATTGTATTGGTTTTGCCATACATCAACATGAATCTGCCACAGGTATACACGTGTTCCCCATCCTGAACCCTCCCTCCCTCCTCCCTCCCTGTACCACCCCTCTGGGTCATCCAAGTGCATCAGCCCCAAGCATCCAGTATCATGCATCACACCTGGACTGGCGATTCATTTCATATATGATATTATCCATGTTTCAATGGCATTCTCCCAAATCATCCCACCCTCTCCCTCTCCCACAGAGTCCAAAAGACTGTTCTGTACATCTGTGTCTCTTTTGCTGTCTCACATACAGGGTTATCGTTACCATCTTTCTAAATTCCATATATATGTATTAGGATATTGTATTGGTGTTTTTCTTTCTGGCTTACTTCACTCCTGTCTCTTATACACATCTAGATGTGTATAAGAGACAACTCTCCCTCTCCCACAGAGTCCAAAAGACTGTTCTGTACATCTGTGTCTCTTTTGCTGTCTCACATACAGGGTTATCGTTACCATCTTTCTAAATTCCATATATATGTATTAGGATATTGTATTGGTGTTTTTCTTTCTGGCTTACTTCACTCTGTATAATAGGCTCCAGCTTCATCCACCTCATTGGAACTGATTCAAATTTATTCTTTTTAATGGCTGCGTAATACTCCATTGTGTATATGTATCACAGCTTTCTTATCCATTCATCTGCTGATGGACATCTAGGTTGTTTCCATGTCCTGGCTATTATAAACAGTGCTGTGGTGAACATTGGGGTACATGTGGCTCTTTCAATTCTGGCTTCCTTGGTGTGTATTCCCAGCAGTTGGATTGCTGGGTCATAAGTCAGTTCTATTTTCAGTTTTTTTAAGGAATCTCTACACTGTTCTCCACAATGGCTGTACTAGTTTGCATTCCCACCAACAATGTAAGAGGGTTTGCTTTTCTCCACACCCTCTCCAGCATTTATTGCTTGTAGACTTTTGGATTGCAGCCATTCTGACTGGCATTAAATGGTACCTCATTGTGGTTTTGACATTTTTATAATGGAGTAGTTTATTTCCTCATGGTCAGTAAGTCAGGAGATTCCAGCTGCTACTTCACCTTCTTTAAGAGCTCACCTGATTTGACTGGGTGCTCCCAGCATAATCTCCCTCTAGATTCAGTCAAGGCAACTGCTTAATAACAACTCATGAGAGTAATAACCCATCATATACATAGGTCTTGCCCATATCTGCATGAAGTGTTTTATAGAAGGGAGGACTATAAAGATATGCTGCTGTTGTTCAGCCTCTAAATCATGTCCAACTGTTTGCCACCCCATGGACTGCAGCACATCAGGCTTCCCTGTCCTGCACTCTCTCCCAGAGTTTGCTCAGACTCATATCCATTGAGTCAGTGATGCTATCCAACCATCTCATCCTGTGTCATTGGATATAAGCTTAAAATTCTGCCTACCATAATCTTCATGTAACCTCATCCCTACAAGTGATTATGTAACTTTAAAAATATTGTTCATAAAACATCAGAAGATATTAAGTTTTCAAAATTAGCTATAGAGTACAAATGGAATGAGAGCACTCAACCACTCTGATAGGCATAATTTAACTGTATTGGTGGGTTTCTCTGAGAAAAACAAAAAGTAATGGATGGGCATAGTGAAGAAGGAAGATAGGGGCAAGGGAGGAAGAAAGGAGAGAAAGAAACAAAAATCATAGACTGATTCATGTTTTTTGATGATGTCTTAAAATCTGTCATTTTTAGGAAATTACTTTAAAATATAAATCCAGAAGCATATGAATTTAAGTTTTAAGAAGCAATTTGTGCAGTATTCTATAATTTGTTTTATTCTCTCGTATTTCACAGTTAATAATACAAACTAGAAATCAAGTGAAGTGAACTGGGAAAATGTGTCCTCTCTCTCTGTTCCTGCTATTCTTTCCTGAACATGAGAGTAGTAATTTGCCAACCAAATGAGTTTTGCAAAAATCAGTGTGTAAGTTCTATCTATTTATTCTGGGTACTTCTTTATGGATTTGCCATTTGACAGGACATTAATCTGCTCTCTTACCAGACCATGGAGGATTTTGTTTGGGAGATCTGTGGTTGTCCCCTTCTGATTCTGCATTTGAGTGGCAGAGACAGAAATACTAATAATTGACCCTTCAAACATCAACAACCATTAAAAGCATTTAGTGCCTGTGAATATAGAATGATAAAAGTCAAAGAATATACCTAGAAGATCAAGTTCACATGCATTATAGCATTGAAAAGAGTTGATAGATTTAATATTCTCTGATCCTTTATTTTTGAATTATGCTCTTTGATTACACATAGACATTTTGATCTTTTAATAGCTTTATTTCAATTTTGTTATTTATCCATGTTTTGCACATGTTTCCACAGCTGTTAACCACTGTCCCCTCCAGAAACTTTTTGGACTACATTTTTTAAACATTTTAATTATGCTATATTTCTCTTTAGTACTCTAATTTGGTGTCACAGTGTGAATTTCCACTTCTGAACTGATGACATGATAATTTGCCCAGAACATGATTTCTGAAACCCTGAGGAATTTTGTTTGATGCCATTTTTATTGTAAGGCAAAAGAGTTTGAACATCAGGTAATTGGTTAGCTCTTGATATCAGATAGGCCTGATTGCTTTCAGAGGGCTTTTGGCATAGCTTCCACATGTGCCTCCTAATTATATTGAATTCAAAGAGTGTAACACATTGGCGCTCCACTGTGTTAGCCAACTTATTCTAGATTTCCACTATTTCCTCTTTAGAGGCAACAGTAAAGGTGATTTACCTCTCAGTATGCCTACACACCCAAAAAAAAAGATGTCCTTTTCATTATAGGGGACTGGAATGCAAAAGTAGGAAGTCAAGAAACACCTGGAGTAACAGACAAATTTGGCCTTGTAGTACAGAATTAAGCAGGGCAAAGGATAATAGAGTTTTGCTAAGAGAACACACTGGTCATAGCAAACACCCTCTTCCAACAACACAAGAGAAAACTCTATACACATGGACATCACCAGACGACCAACACTGAAATCAGATTGATAATATTCTTTGCGGCCAAAGATGGAGAAGCTCTATACAGTCAAAAAAACAAGAATGGGAGCTGACTGTGGCTCAGATCATGAACACTTTATTTCCAAACTCAGACTTAAAATGAAGAAAGTGGGGAAAACCACTAGACCATTCACGTATGACCTAAATCAAATTACTTATGACTATACAATGGAAGTGAGAAATACACTTAAGGGACTAGATCTGATAGAGTGTCTGATGAACTGTTGACAAAGGTTTGAAACATTGTACAGGAGACAGGGATTAAGACCATCTCCATGGAAAATAAAGGCAAAAAAACAAAATGGTTGTCTCAGGAGGCTTTACAAATACCTGAGGAAAGCAGAGAAGTTAAAGGCAAAGGAGAAAAGGAAAGATATACCCATTTGAATGCATAGTTCCAAAGAATAGCAAGGAGAGAGAAGAAAGCCTTCCTCAATGATCAATGGAAAAAATAGAGGAAAACAATAGAATGGGAAAGACTAGAGATCTTTTCAAGAAAATTAGAGATGCAAAGGGAACATTTCATGCATAGATGGGCTCAATAAAGGACAGAAATGGTATGGACCTAACAGAAGAAGAAGATATTAAGAAGAGGTGGCAAGAATACACAGAAAAACTATACAGAAAAGATCTCCAGGACCCAGACAACTGTGATGGTATGATCACTCACCTACAGCCAGACATCCTGGAATTCAACAATAAAGGACAGAAATGGTATGGACCTAACAGAAGAAGAAGATATTAAGAAGAGGTGGCAAGAATACACAGAAAAACTATACAGAAAAGATCTCCAGGACCCAGACAACTGTGATGGTATGATCACTCACCTACAGCCAGACATCCTGGAATTCAAAGTCAAGGTGGGCCTTAGAGAACATCAGTACAAACGAAGCTAGTAGGGGTGATGGAATTCCAGTTAAGCTATTTCAAATCCTTGAAAGATAATGTTGTGAAAGTGCTGGACTCTAAATGGCAGCAAATTTGGAAAAACTCAACGGTGGGCATAGGACTGGAAAAGGTCAGTGTTCACTCCAGTCCCAATGAAAGGCAATGCTAAAGAATGTTCAAACTACTGCATAATTGCATCTCACACATTATGATTATGAGATGACACATAATCATCTCACACTTTAGTAAATTAATGCTCAAAGTTCCCGAAGCCAGGCTTCAACAGTACAGGAACTAAGAACTTCCAAATGTTCAAGCTGTCTTTAGAAAAGGCAGAGGAACCAGAGATCAAATTGCCAACATCTGTTGGATCATCAGAAAAGCCAAACAAGCTGAAATCAAGATTGCTAGGAGAAATATCAATAACCTCAGATATGCAGATAATACCACCCTTATGGCAGAAAATGAAGAAGAACTAAAGAACCTCTTGATGAATGTTAAAGAAGAGAGTGAAAAGCTGGCTTAAAAATTCATCATTCAGAAAGCTAAAATCATGGCATTCAGTCCCATCAGTTCAGTTCAGTTCAGTGCAGTCGCTCAGTTGTGTCCGACTCTTTGCGACCCCATGAATCGCAGCATGCCAGGCCTCCCTGTCCATCACCAACTCCCGGAGTTCACTCAGACTCACGTCCATCAAGTCAGTGATGCCACCCAGCCATCTCATCCTCTGTTGTATCCTTCTCCTCCTGCTCCCAATCCTTTCCAGCATCAGAGTATTTTCCAATGAGTCAACTCTTCGCATGAGGTGGCCAAAGTACTGGAGTTTCAGCTTTAGCATCATTTCTTCCAAAGAAATCCCAGGGTTGATTTCCATCAGAATGAACTGGTTGGTTCTCCTTGCAGTCCAAGGGACTCTCAAGAGTCTTCTCCAACACCACAGTTCAAAAGCATAAATTCTTCGGCGCTCAGCCTTCTTCACATGGCAAATAGATGGTAAAACAATGGAAAGAGTAACACACTTTATTTTGGGGCACTCTAAAATCACTGCAGATGGAGATTGCAACCATGAAATTAAAGGACATTTGCTGCTTGGAAGAAAAACCATGACCAACCTAGACAGCACATTAAAAAGCAGAGACATTACTTTGCTGACAAAGGTCCATCTAGTCAAAGCTATAGTTTTTTCCAGTAATCATGTATGGATATGATAGTTGAACTATAAAGAAAGCTGAGTGCCAAAGAATTGATGCTTTTGAACTGTGGTGTTGGAGAAGACACTTGAGAGTTCCTTGGACTGCAAGGAGATCCAACCAGTCCATCCTAAAGGAGATCTGTCCTGGATGTTCATTGGAAGGATTGAGGCTTAAGCTGAAACTTCAATATTTCGGCCACCTGATGTGAAGAACTCTCTGATTTGAAAAGACCCTTATACTGGGGATGATTGAAGACGAGAGGAAAAGGGGATGATAGAGGATGAGATGGATGGCATCACTGATGCAATGGACATGAATCTGAGTAAGTTCCGGGAGTTGGTGATGGACAAGGAAGCCTGGCATGCTGCTCAATGTGGTTGCAAAGTGTCTTACATGACTGAGTGGCTGAACTGAACTGAACTGGAATATTTAGTTTGTTTGTTAGTCTGCTTATTGTAATTCTTCATAAGGAAAGGTTATGCCTATAATTTTGTTGTTTTCTGGATGTTTAGTATTCTTTTTGGTTCTCCTTTCCTCCATCACATGTGTCTTTTTGTGTTAAATAGATATTTTGATTATATTATGGTTTTTTGCACTATTTTATATCATTAGTTGTTTTTTTTTTCCTTTTTTTGCTAGTTTTCTGAGAATATATTAGCAACTTCAGTTCAGTTCAGTTCAGTTGCTCAGTCGTGTCCGACTCTTTGAGACCCCATGAATAGCAGCATCCCAGGCTTCCCTGTCCATCACCAGCTCCTGGAGTTCACTCAGACTCACTTCCATCAAGTAAGTGATGCCATTCAGCCATTTCATCCTCTGTCATCCCCTTCTCCTCCTGCCCCCAATTCCTCCCAGCATCAGAGTCTTTTCCAATGAGTCAACACTTCGCATGAGGTGGCCAAAGTACTGGAGTTTCAGCTTTAGCATCAATCCTTCCAAAGAAATCCCAGGGCTGATCTCCTTCAGAATGGACTGGTTGGATCTCCTTGCAGTCCAAGGGACTCTCAAGAGTCTTCCCCAACACCACAGTTCAAAAGCATCAATTCTTTGGTGCTCAGCCTTCTTCACAGTCCATCTCTCATATCCATACATGACTACTGGAAAAACCATAGCCTTGACTAGACGGACTTTAGTCAGCAACTTAATTTACTCCATTTTGAAATAAAACCAACTTAGTAAAGGTAATATACAAAAATTATAGCCCTCTCCTTTGTACTATTATTTTCATACATATTATATATTTATGCATGTATGTTCTTTAATCATATTTTATAGTTGTTATGTTATTAGTTGTTTTTCAATACAGGATGAATGATTTGCAAATGAAAATATTAAATGAGTCCTTTATATTAAAATGAATGGACAACAGTAGCTCAAATGTATGTGTAAATAAGTGAGTGAGTGAGTGAAGTCACTCAGTCATGTCTGACTCTTTGTGACCCATGGACTGTGGCCTACCAGGCTCCTCCCTCCATGGGATTCTCCAGGTAAGAGTACTGGAGTGGGTTGCCATTTCTTTCTCCAATGTAGCTATATAACTAAACATAAAAGATTGTATGAATATATTTTTTGTTTGCAAAGCTGGATTGCTTGTACATCCTCAGTCAGCAGATCATAATCTTTATATTATTAATTTATTATACCTGCTGCAGAATTTTCAATGCAATATTATGTATTACTCTTTCTTTTACTGTTTTCAAGTTTCTCTCTTTGTCTTAGTTTCTTACAATTTTAATACGGTCAGTGTATACCTGTATTTCTGCTGAGCTCATTTGTAGTTTCTGGAGTGTCTTGGATTTACAGATTAATGTTTTTCATCTAATTTGGAAAAGCTTGTTATTTTAAAAATATTGTCCCCCTTTTGTTTCTATCCTTATGGAGGTTTCATAATCTTTATAGTGAAATTCTTGATGAAGTCCAATAGAACTCAAGATTGTGTTACTTTTTCCTTCTTATTTTTTCTCTCTGTCCTGCAGAATAAATAAACTTGATGGTTCTTTCTTTAAATATATATGGATTTTCTCTACTGCCACTTCAAATCTACTATTGCATCCTCTATTGTTTTTTTTTTTTTTTTTAAGTTATGGTACTTTTCATCTCAAGTATTTCTATTGATTTAATTTTATAACTTCAGTTAAGATGTGTATAAGAGACAGAGTCAACTCTTCGCATGAGGTGGCCAAAGTACTGGAGTTTCAGCTTTAGCATCATTCC
>SJYT01075338.1:44809-74684 GCA_006410635.1 Cephalophus harveyi
AAAAAAAAAAAAAAAAAAAAAAGGACAATTTAAAGAAACATCATAAATTAATTCATTCATGGGTGTTCAGTTATGTTCAACTCTTTGTGACCCCATGGACGGTAGCCCACCAGGTTTCTCTATCCATGGAATTTTGGAAGAATACTGACTGCTGCTGCTGCTGCTAAGTCACTTCAGTCATGTCTGACTCTGTGCGACCCCATAGATGGCAACCCACCAGGCTCCCCCATCCCTGGGATTCTCCAGGCAAGAACACTGGAGTGGGTTGCCATTTCCTTCTCCAATGCATGAAAGTGACAGTGAAGTCGCTCAGTCATGTCTGACTCTTAGCGGCCCACTAGGCTCCTCCGTCCATGGGATTTTCCAGGGAAGAATACTGGAGCAGGTTGCTATTTCTTACTCCAGGGGATCTCCCAACCTAGTGACCAAACCCACGTTTCCTGAGTCTCCTGCACTGGCAGGCAGATTCTTTACCACTGCACCACCCATTAGAATCTGGAAAGTATTTTTGTAAGCTACAAATTTATAAGTTAGACAAAAAAGAAAATCAAAGGACAAATAATATTGGCCAAGTAGAAGAGTTCATTCTGTGTCTGAAGAGAGGAAATTTTACCCATTTGAAAAGGTAATAGAAAGTGTGTTTTTCCTTCTGCTCTTATCATTCACCTCATCAATTCATTCAAAACTGTTTATTAAGTACCAACAAAATTCTCAAATCTGCAATTTGAAATTTCAAAATTTGTATTAACCAGAATACTGAATAGCTGTTCCTCTAATAAGCAAGTGTTGAATTTTAAAATCTCACTAGCGTTAACACTTTTCCCCTACAAATACTTATCTTGATCTGTGTAATCAGAGGCTGAACTTTTTATAAAATAAACAGAATTATAGTAGGCTGATAAAAATTACTGTTTATTGTAATTATGGATGATGTCAGTTATTTTATCAGTAAAAAGTAATACATACTCTTTGCATAGATTTGGAAAATATAAATATGTAATCAGAAAAATATCTTTTAAAATTTAGCTCAGCTCAACGTAAAAAGTATTCACCAAAAGACTGGGAAAATATGAGTAAAATTTATAGATTCATGCTGCTGTATCATAACTGCCAATGAAAACTTTAATCTGTTACTAAGAAGAAGCTTATTGAGATTAACTGACAATATTTATCATCTTGTTTTGAATTCTGGGCTCAGAATACTGTGTTATCCAAGATGAGGATGATCACGCTCACGGTTAGTCACTCAGTTATGTAGGATCCTTTGTGACCTCATGAACTGTAGCCCACCAGGCTCCTCTGTCCATGGGCCTCTACAATCAAGAATGGATGATAGACATCTGCAAAATGATGACGCCGATCATAAGAATAAGAGGCTTTATATGTGGCTGGATTGTGATGTTTCCTGCTTACATTCTCCTTTACCAAAGAAACCAGTTGCTATATATTGAGAAGAAAACTGTCCTCACCACTGTGTGCTACCTAAAATGATTTTCAAACTATTCTCAAGGACCATGGATATAAAAATGCCCTTCTCTCATAAATTCTCCAGATCATACACAGGTTCAAGTTTTGTGGAGAAATATCATAAATTCAATTTTATGCACATTGATCTCCAGGCGCCTTTGAGACACTGACGTGGAACTGTCTGCTAGTCCATCGTATACGTGTCCAATGCTCAGAGGAGGGATTTAAACCGGAGATAAAATTTTGTTAGTCTTCTGAGCATAGATGAGTTTGTGTAGGGAGAATACAGAGTAAAAGGAGAAGAGTTTTGGAGATTGTTCCTGAACAAGTTCTAATATTTAAAACTGTAGCTGAGAAGATGGAAGCCACAAAGAACGCTGAGAAAGGGATGCCAGAGCAGGAAGATGCACATCTGGAAGGAGAGTGCAGTGTTCTGGTAGTGAAAGAAGGCACGCGCAAGTGTTAAGTCTTAGGAAACTTTCAAAAAGGCAAGAGCGATTGAACAGTCATAGTTGCTGAGAGTTCAGTAAAATAAATGCTGGAAAGATGTATTCATTTGGAGATACGGAGGTACCTCAATAAGCAAACCCTCATTATCTATGAGTCCTCTACTTGTGAATTTGCCTATTTACTAAAATTTATTTTACCATTTCCATTGTTGAAGCACTAAGACGTGTCTAACTTTTTGCAACCCCATGAAATGTAGCCTGCCAAGCTCCTCTGTCCGTGGAATTTTCCAGGCAAGGATACTGGAATGGGTTGCCATTCTCTACTCCAGGAGATCTTCCCTGACCCAAGGATTGAACCTGTGTCTCTTGTGTCTCCTATTCATCATCCTCCAAATCAGTATTCACGCTGTTTTCACAGTCATTTGTGGATGTGCAGGGAATGGCAAAATCCTGCTGTGTGCATGCCATCTGAGCTTGTTTCAGCTCTCATATCAAGAGTGCATCCTTTTCACTGTCTATTTTAAGGTCACATTTTTTTCATCTTTGCAATTTTTCAGAGGTGACTTCACTTTTCAAAATGTCCTGCAATTATAGTGCTGCAGTGTTGCCTGTCAGTTGTTACAACCCTGGAAAAGGCTGTGGTGTGCCTCATGAAGAAAATATATGTGTTAGATATATTTTATTTAGGAATAACTTTATAGTGCTGTTGGCTACCTGTTCAATGCTAAAGAATCAACTGTGATACTAAATAAAGTGTCTTTAAACAGAAACATACATTAAAATAGACTATATATGGATCCATTGATGGAAATATTGTGACCAGAGGCTCACAGGAACCTAATCTGGGATTTCTCCTAGGAGCATGTGGTTCAGTTTTACTAGTTCAGGTTTCATGGTGACATTTTTGAACACAGTTAACAAGAATAATGATATTCACGTGTACATATTAAATAACTGAATGAAATATTATCAGACCTGTGTTCTCTAGTGACAGAGAGCTCACTGTTGTCATAAGCACCCTAGTTTAACTTTGGACTTAATATTAAAAGCTTTTCTTTTTCTTTGAAGTATAGTTGCTTTATAGCATCATATTAGTTTCAGGAGCACAACTTAATGAGTCAACATTTTTATAGATTATCCTCTGTTTAAAACCACAGTGACTGTTTTTCCTTGTACTCTATAATACATCCCTATAATTTGTCCATTTTATGCATAATAGTTTGACCTTCCCAGTCCTATACTCCCATACTTCTCCTTCCCTCTCCCTACTGGTACCTACAAGTCTGTGCTCCATATGAGTGAGTCTGTTTCTGTGTTGCTATATTCATTCATTTGTTTTATTTTCTGGATCCCACAAAGAAATGTTAACATGCAGTACTTGCCTTTCTCTGAGTTACTTCACTAAGCATAATACCCTTTGGTACCGCCCATGTTGTGCAGATGGCAGAATTTCATTATTTTTATGGCTCCGTAGCATTCCATTTCATTGTTGATTGACAGTTATATTGCTTCCATATCTTAGCTATGTAAATAAGGCTGTTTTGAACACTGGGATCCATGTACCTTTTCAAAGTGATGTTTTCCTTTTCTTAGATGCGTGACTAGCAGTGGAATAGCTGGATCGTATGGTAGTTCTGTTTTAAGTTTTTTGAGGATCCTCTGTCTTGCTTTCCACAGTGGCTTCTGCAATTTCCATCCCCACCGGCTGTGTACTAGGCTTTCCTTTTCTCCATATCCTCACCAGTATTTGTCTTTGGTCGACCTTTTGATAACAGCTGTTATGTCAGTGAAAATCACTCAGTCAAGTCCAACTCTTTGTGACCCCATGAACTATACAGTTCATGGAATTCTCGAGGTCAGAATACTGGAGTGGGTAGCCGTTCCCTTCTCCCTTCTTCTTTCCAACCCTGGGATTGATCCCAGGTCTCCTGCATTGCAGGCAGATTCTTTACCAGCTGAGCCACCAGGGAAGATGACAGCTATTATGCCAAGTGTAAGATTATTAAAATATTATGTACTGAAATGTCCCCCACTATTTCTTCTAATATTTTGAGCTTCACTTACTTCTTATACTTTAGTACAACTTCATTCATTTACTTTATTTTAGTTTAAACCTTTTTATAACATTTTTACTTTCTGTGGAGATTTGGAAAGCATTCAATTCAATATTTTGTCTTTGGACTGACAAAGAATACTAGGTCACTGTAATTGGCATTTTATGTATTCTGTTATATAGTTTTTTAGTCCAAATAAAATAATTTGTACATCTACATTTTAAAATTTATGAGAAAAGGTGCCAAATTTACCATATGTTATTTATTTTGTACCTCCTCTTCCTTGGGTTGCTCTCAATAAAATACCAAAAAAAATTGTGCAGTTTAATCCTTACAGCTCCCTTTAGCTGAATGATTCTACAAAATCTAGGAGGTATATTTGAGGAAAACTAGAGCTTAGTTTGTTAATCTTTCATTAGCACAGTCTTTCATGCAGTTTAGGTCATCAAATTTAGATTTTTATGCTTAAGGAAACATGACACTAATCTGTGGTAGATTACTTTTTTCCAGTGGTCATGAATGGATATGAGAGTTGGACTATAAAGAAAGCTGAGCACTGAAGAATTGATGCTTTTGAACTGTGGTGTTGGAGAAGACTCTTGAGAGTCCCTTGGACTGCAAGGAGATCCAACCAACAGTACATCCTAAAGGAGATCAGTCCTGGGTGTTCATTGGAAGGACTGATGTTGAAGCTGAAACTCCAATAGTTTGGCCACCTGATGCAAAGAACTGACTCATTGGAAAAGACCCTGATGCTGGGAAAGACTGAAGGCAGGAGGAGAAGGGGACGACAGAGGATGAGATGGTTGGATGGCACCACTGACTCAGTGGACATGGGTTTGAATAAACTCCAGGAGCTGGTAATGGACAGGGAGGCCTGGCGTGCTGCTGTTCATGGGGTCGCAAAGAGTCGGACACGACTGAATGACTGAACTGAACTGAAAAGTAGATTGTTAAGACTTTGTTTTCAAATCTCCTTTCCAAATAAAAGCCAAAAAGCCTGATGTGTAAAATAGATCCAAACTGTGCCGTTTGGGTTGCATAGTGGGTTAGGATGGTTGGGGCACGTGACAGTGGGACCATCTAACTAGTCTCTGTGATGGCAACTGAGGCTTCACCTCAATCTGCTTTAAATTCTAGAGGTCATAGAGTGAAATACATGGTCTGATAAGCACCCTGGAATCAAGAGATATGGTGTCTAGTCTAGACTCCATTATTTACCCTTTGTAAGATGCAAATGAGTTATTTTTGTTACTGGATTCAATAATATTGCTTATGAAATAGGAATTCCAATATCCAAAAATATGACATTTATGAAAGAAATTTTACATACTCTAGAAATAGAAATACTCTTGAGACATTTCTAGATCTATGAGTACAGGCTTAATCTAGAATTCTTTGTTTTTCAGTTATCAGTCTAACAAAGATGTGACATAACTACATAATTCAGAGATGTTAATATTAAAAAAAATAGAATCTTAGCTGATTTTGTTTTGCTTCCACTTTTTGGATTTTGTCTACCTGCTTAAATATGTAGATCTTTCTAACAGTCAATTCATTCAAGGAATATTTGGATTTAGTTTATTACATAGTAGCTAATCAGATATGAAGGTAGAGCTCTTTGAAATAAATTTTGAGTAGTAAAAGCAATAAAATTCTGAAAAAAAGTCAAGACTATTGTCTAGGGAATATATGTTTAGCAATGATCTCTTACTAAAATCTCAGCTGCAAATATTGTAAATAATCACGAGTGTGTGTTTCCAAGCTAGATGCTAAGAAAATGGGACCAAGAAGGAATTTCTTTTATAGTCCATGGTTAAAAAAATCAAAGAGTCAGGACACCAATACTTACAGATTTTATGCCATTTTATTTATTATGTTTTCTCATTCAATAGTAATCTAAGGAAACATTTTGTATATTTCTATTTCTTTTAAAATTCAAATGAAAAGTTGTTTGTATCATTATACCATTTAGCTTTGTGAATCTTCTTTTTCATTTGGTTATTTGCTCTAATCACCATTACATCTCCATACAATGTACAAACCACTATTTTTCCTAACATAACATTGTAAAACAACTGTACTGCAGTAAAAATTAATTTTAAAAAAGGAAAACCACTACTTTTCTTTGTAAGTAGCAATATTGATGATATTTCCAAGCTGGATATTACTGTATTATTATTATTCTCTTCCCCCTCTTTCATTACACACTTAAATCCACATGATTTGTTTCATTTTTCAAAAGCAATCACAACAACCAAGTAAAAAAAACAGGGGTGCATTCTTAATTTTATTTCAATGATGATATATAATCTGATGTATTATGATATATCTGTTTTCTGTCACTAGGACAAATTCCCAGCTTATTTACTATAAGGAAAACACAAGTAAGTGCTAAATGTATATATATATATTTTAATTTTTCAAATAGCAAAGAGCAATTTTCCTCCTTTTAAATCATTGTTTTTGCATCCATTTCCTGCAAGCATGAGCTCAGGAAGTGATAAAGTTGACACAGTTGCTGATGGATTTTTCAAGGGTTCATGCCAAGTTGTCTCCTGGTGCCAAACACAATGGACCAGGAAATATGGCACGTGACCAGAAAAATCTCATTGTTTGAGATAAGTTTTCCCTCTCACTAAAGCTCTAAGCAGAAATTTCCCAGAATATTTAAATCTTGCTTCACTATGATGGATGAGCCTGCAAATGTTCAGATATTTGTCTTCATGCATAGTTTTCTTATTAGCTTAATACTGAGAAACTCCAAATTGTGAATCAGTCCAAGAAATTCATGATATCTCTTTTCAGAAGAGATTAAATAAGACATATTTTTGGAAGAAAAGATTTGATAAAATAGGAAAGCAAAAGTGCCTCAGTATGGCTCCCTTGAATTTGATTTCATTTAAAGTAATATTCAATCCAATTATTAATGCTGCATTATAGTTAATATTACCAGCCATGTTACATACAAGAATTAATGTTGTATAATGTGTTAAACCACAATTTTCCCTGTAAAGGCACAGAGTTAATGAATCTTCTGGGTTTTTCTTCTAAGAAATACTTTGCAGAATGCTAAATCATCTGTCATTTTATAGGGACAATTGGTGCCAAACTTCAGATTTTCTTCCCATCTTTAACTCCAAATGTATATTAATTTGTGAGTGTTTTCTTCCTTTCCAAAATCCCAAACTTCGATTTTTTGACTGTTCTCTTGTAGTTAGCATCAATTTGCCTTGGACATTCATTCATATTTTTTTTCTTACAGACTGGAATGAAGGTTTTTATGGACACTGTAGTCAACTAAGTCAGCAGCCAATTATAGACTCCAAAAATATTCTTCAAGTTCCTTAAGGATCTTTTCAAGTACAAAGATGACATCAACATATAATGCATGAGATGTTTAAATCAACATTCTTAAAATCAAGTCTGTTGAGCTAAAGTATTCTACTCTATTAACTGCCAGAACAAAAACTGACCATAAGCTAGAGTTAGGAAGCCATTGGCCTTTCCTGGAAGAAATAAACTACAGGGATTATCTTCTTTAAGCAAGCATGTTTATTGCACAACCATCTTATAAAAGGCTAGGTCTACTAACTGCTCAACTCCTGGGTAGAGGCAGTAAACAAAACAAAGCAAAATAAATAAACAAGCAAACAAATTACCAATCATGTTGATAAAATTGGCCATAGGTTCTGTTGGTAAAGCTAAATTGTGGTTCAAATTCACAAAATATCTTAATAATATTATTTTTTAAGTAATGGATAGAAAACAAGTAAGCAAGGAAACAGAATTAAAACCTTCTTAAAAATGAGAATTTGGGGAGAAGATGATATACTATAATAGTGAATGCATTACCTAATAGAGGGCTTCCTTTCTGGCTCAGCTGGTAAAGAATCCGCCTGCAATGTGGGAGACCTGGGTTTGATTCCTGGGTTGGGAGGATCCCCTGGAGAAGGGAAAGGCTACCCACTCCAGTATTCTAGCCTGGAGAATTCCATGGAGTGTATAGCCCATGGGGTCACAAAGAGTTGGACACAACTGAGTGACTTTCAGTTTGCGTAATAGAGTCGACTTACCAAAAAACTTTTAAGCTTCTGTTCATCTACTTTCAACTCTAAATTTACTATAAAATGCATAGCAAAACTGCTGAAGTTCAAAAGCAAGAGAAAAAGAAGAGGATTGTGGACCAACAAAGAGAATTAAAGAAGGAAGATCAGAAAAGCATGTACACGTACAGCCCCCACCCCACATGCGCACATAAACACACAGGAGTGGGGGGATGTTCCGTGTTTTGTTCATGTTATGTCTGTGACTCAGATAAGGTCTTTTTGGCTGACCTCTAGCTGAACACCAAGACCCAGAAATAATTGAACTCCTGTGTGTGTGTGTGTGTGTGTGTGTCTATGTGTGTCTGTGTGTGTGCTATGCTCAGTCCTGTCTGACTGTTTTGCAACCTCATGGACTGTAGCCCACCAAGCTCCTCTGTTCGTGGGATTTTCCAGACAAGAGTATTGGAGTGGGCTGCCCTTTCCTCCTCCAGGGGATCTTCCTGACTCAGGGATCAAACCTGAGTCTCCTGCACCTCCTGCACTGGCAGGCGAGTTCTTTACCACTGCGCTGCCAGCCAATCACAAAGGAAAGTGAAGAAGCCAGAGGAAATGGAGAGGAAGGAAACGTTTAAATCAATGAATGCAAAAAAAAAAAAAAACAAAACAAAAACAACAACTTCCTACAAATATATAACGTTAAGTAAGAAATCAGAACATGTTAAAATGTGGGGCTAGAAATACAAACCACGGAGTAATAGCTTCTAAGGGCGATAGATTCCATTGGTTTTCTCTGGAACCCTGGCGTTGATCAGTAATTTTCAAAGAAAGGAATTCTGTAATTCAAGGACTTTCCTGTGGCTCAGAAGTTAAAGAATATGCTTGCTATGCAGGAGCCCCAGGTTCGATACCCTGATTGGGAAGATTCCCTGGAGAAGGAAATGGCAACCCATTCCAACATTCTTGCCTGGATAATCCCATGGACAGAGGAGCCTGGCAGATTCCAGTCCATGAGGTCAGGAAGAGTTGGACAGGACTGAACAACTAACACTAACACTACCTGGGAAGCAATTGAATTCCTAGCTAAATACAAATTATGGTCCAAAGAATTGTAGAATGAGCAATCTAAGCACAGACATAAAAAAAAAAAAAAGAAGTTAAATAATGAAACAATAAACAGACACACATCTTTTATTTTTTATTTTTTACCAAACACACTCGCAATTGTAAGCTCCAACAAGGAAAACCAGAAAATCTTAAAAGAAAAGCAAAGATCAAAAACCAAAACAAAATTATTTTAGTTGGTTTGCTGGGGAGTCAAGAGATCATGCTGATATGGGCAAGAAAGTACCACACACACACACACACAAAGGCTAAGGCTGGTATTTATTCTGGAACCTTCAAAGTTCCGTGCAAATGAGTACAACATTGTAATGTTTTACTTCACTTTAACCCAGAAATTTACCTGAAAAATTGTCATAGGGCACAATTTTCTCCAAAGCAATAGGTTAGATAGTCTGTTGCCTTATTGTGATGCTTCCAGTTGTTTTATTTCAACGACTCCGTTGGTTCAATAGTTGAAAAATTTGGAGAAGATTCTCCACTACTGATAGCTGGGCAGGGAGCCTAGTCACAGTGTTTAAAGTCAAGAAATAAGATCTTCTTATGAATCTTAAAACTATTTTTACTGTCTTACATCTCCAAAACAATGATTAAGTTTTAGTCATAACTCAAAATTGTTTTAAAATTAATCTAAACCCTAGAGTATCTAAATAATAGTCTTTTATCAAAATGTTTTCGGGTTCTCTACAATATGAACAGTTTTACATATTACTTAGGAGTTCTGAATTTTTCCCATATTAATATTTATGATTCTTCACCTTTCAATAAGAAATGAGCATTTTATGTATTATTAACATCCACTTCACTTTTACTACTTTATATTTAGTAGGACATTAGAGTTACTTTTATTATAAAAATAAAGTTAAAAGAAACTTACAACATTTAGCTAGATAATTCCAGAAGATTTCACAACTTTTTTTTTTTTTTTAAGCGAAGGAATTTTTTATCTCCCAGTGGAGATCTGGGGACTTTTTCTCTAGCTTAATCAAAATTTTGCTTTGAATTGTTGAACACCACTGAACTATTTATCCAGATTTAAAACCATGGCAGTAATTTCAGAGGCAGAGGAGGGTGTAAAAGTCCAGACAATGTCAAGCAGTGTTTATCTTAAGGGGAATTTCTGACAGTAGTGAACATAGCAAATAGGAGAGAACACCCAGGTCAGCTTAGTTCTTACTAAAAAGAAAGCTGTCATTGACTTAAACAAAGCAGAAATAACTCCCATTACTGTAGAATGACGCACCGGCAAAGGGATCAGACTGTAAAGGTTGCATCTGTTTGCCCCATATTTTAACTTTATTTTGGTGTGCTGACATTTGGAGTGTCTCTGATTGGTCTGGAATTAGCCTTCTTATCTTGTGAAACATCTGTACTGTATTGTTCCAAAGGATTAGCTGCCCACTGGGGATTCTGTGAAGTTAGGACAATGGAGGTCATTAAAGGTGCAAACATTTATTTTCCGGTCTCTAGTTCAGCAGGGGAAAGCCATGCAGCTGACAGATTTTTCTTTTTTTCTTTTTTAATCCAAAGCTCAGCATTCTTGCAAATATAACTAAACCACAGTGATCTGGACTAGAGTCGTTACACTGGAATTGATGCCCACTGGAATTCAGAACAACTTAATGGCCAACAAAGAGGAAAAAAGAAAACATGAGATTTTATGTCAGTTAGGAATCAAAAGCATACTAGAGTGTGCCTTTCAGGAGCAGTGATTGAAATGACTCTGAGTGGGATAGCCTGGCAGAGTTTTATGTGGTATCACCAATTAAAATATAATTTTCTTTTTCAGCTTCTTGATTTATGACCAATATTATTTTTTGTTCCTTTTTACTGGTATTGCTAATCCCAACAACTTCCCTTTCTCCAAATCTCTTGACACTGCAGTTGTAATTTATAACACTGTGATATTTGATAAGTAAAATCTGAGAAACAACGGAGTACAGAGAAATGAGCTCCCCAGTGATATGGGTTGAATTTAGTCCTCCATATATATACATATATAAGTGTGTGTGTATATACGTGTGTGTATATATATATAGTAATCCCAGAATCTCAGAATGTGACCTAATTTCACAACAGAATCTTGCCAGATCTAGTTAATTAAGATGAGTCATACTGGGGGAAGGTGGCTTGCTAATCCAATACAACCCATGTCCTTATAAGAAGATAATTAAGAAGATAGTCATGTGAAGATAAAGCCCTCGGGAAGAAGGCAGAGACTGAAATAATGCAGCTGCAAACCAAGGAATGCCAAAGATTGCCAGCAAATCACGAGCAGCTAAGAAGAGCAAGGACTGATCTCCCTACAGACTTCAAAAGGAGCACGGCCCTGGTGACACTCTGATTTTGGACTCTAGTCTCCAGAACTAGAAACAATATATTTCTGTTGTTTAAAGCTCCTCAGGGTTTTCCTTTGTTATTCTACCCTAGGAAACTAACATACCTGAGTGTGTACCTGTGTGCTCATTCACTCAGTTGTGTCGGACCCTGTGTGCCACCATCGACTGCAGCCTGCTGTGCTCCCCTGGCCATGAGATTTTCCAGGCAAGAATACTGGAGTGGGTTGCCATTTCCTACTCCAGGGGATATTCCCTGGTATTATGCATTTAATGAATGGGGCCTTGATTTAAGTTTAGTTTCCCCGACTGTAAAAATGATCTATCTATACAGCCTTTTACCTTCTGAATTGCATTAGGGACATTACACAGATAGGATTGGGGTGCTAAATGATGGTGGTGTGGACACATAGTGTTAGTCAAGGTAGAGTACCATCTCCCTATTACTCCTGCATGTTAAAGGGTACACTCTGATGACTCATCAACTAATCTTCTCTGAACGGCTCACCAAATAATACTTAGCATATCACCTATGCAAACTTGACCTACCTTTGAGTTCTATGAGCTGCATGATTTAAATGCCAATTACATATTGGCAAATATTTTTTGAATTGTGGATTGTGACCCATTATTGGGTGATAAAATAAACTTAACGGATAAGCCTTCCCCCCAAAAAAGTGACACCTAATAGAATGAAATGGAATAGCCATTATGAAGATCTCTTGTACATTCTCCAATATAGTTTGGGGAACATTTATAGGTCTGACTGCATGGGAAGGAGACCTATGTGTGTGAGTGTGCACATTCTAAGTCATGATATAAAATAAACTCCTTCTTAAGGGCTGTGGAGAAAGATTTTTGAAAGCTTCAGGATGAAGCTGTAATCCCATATATGACTAATACATTGTTACATTAAGAATCTAGAATAAACGGAATTAATTAAATCTAATACATTTTATTTTACAGAAAGTATTAGAAATGGGTCCCTACAATGTTTATTATTTTTACAAATGATGGAAACTTGTGGAATTTGTGGTGAGGAAAAAATGTTTCCATGGCTGCCAGATTGCTTTTTCTACCAATCAGAGACTTGCCAAAAAGTTTAAAATATCATGAAATTTTATATTTGCTTTTTAAAATGAGTTGTCCTAGTTATCCTAGCCGTCTGCTCTGAGAACAAAAGGACAAGGAAACGTATTATAATAAATATTTTCAAAGCTTGATAGAATAATATCAACAAAAAGAACAAAAATAAAGTGTCTATGAAAAAAGAATTCATGTAAACAATACAAGAATTTCCAAAATAAGACACCCAGGAGCAAATAAATAATCTGCTATTGTTCTAGTGGATGTTATTTTGCTAATAATGTGAAAGCATCTCTTTGTTATTGGTTCCTTAAAGGTTATGTAGTCAGTTCCCTTCAAGGGAAAATGAGAGGTTTGGCTGCTCAGAGATATGAAATGTTTTACAAATGACAGACTAAAAGTTAAGCCTAACCCTGGTGTCCTAATTCCATAAATTGTTATTTTGAAATCATTTATTTCTTTTTCATACCATGGGTATAGTCAAACTCAGGACTTTTATTGAAAGATATGAATTACCAAAACTGACAAGAGAAGAGATAGAAGATCTGAGTAGAAATATAGTAAGTGATGCAATTGAATTAGTAATTAAAATTCTTTGTTCAATGGCTCATTTGTGATGACTTAACTGAATATTTCTATGAAATATTAAAAGAAGAAATAACAGTTCTTATAAATTTTTCAGAAAGTAAAAGAAACATTTCACAACTCATTCTACGAGACAAGTATTGAAGCTAAACCAAGACCTCGCAGGGACTTCTGTGGTGGCTCAGATGGTAAAGAATCCTCCTGCAATGTGGGAGACCTGGGTTTGATCCCTGGGTTGGGAAGATCCCCTGGAGGAGAGCATGGCAACCCACTCGAGTTGCTAATACCAATGACTAATCTTTAAATAAAATTGAAATTCCATTCACATAGCATTAAAAATAACAAGATAAACAAAAATGCAAGATCTATACACTAAATTTTATAAAACATTCTTGAGAGAAATTAGGCTCTAAATAGAGATATTCCATGTTTATGGATTGAAAGACTTGATTGTTATGATGACAGTTTTCCCAGAATTTTGGTATACATTGAACTGAATCTTTATTAAAACCCCAGTAATTTTTTTTCAATAAGCTAATTCTAAAAGCCACATGGAAATAATAAAGATTCTGAATAGACATAACAATTTTGTAAAAGAATAACAGAATGAAGAATTTAGACTACTTGACTTTAAAACTTACTGTAAAGGTACCAAAATCAAGACTGAGGTAACTGCTATAGAGACTGGCTTACAGATCAATAGAACAGAATTAACATCCAAAAACAAAGTCTTACATTTATGGACAGCTAATTTTTAACAAAGATACCAAAGGAATTCCAAGGGGCAATGTTCAAAAAATGATGCTGGAACAGTATGAATCTGTTATATAAAGGGATTAGTTTAGTCCCTAGCCTCATTCCATACACAAAATTTGGCCATTGAGCTAAATATACAAGTTAAAACTATAGTTTTTATAGAAGAAAACACAGGAGAAAATCTTTATGACCTTAGGTTAGGCAAAGCATTTTTAAATATGACACCAAAAAAAAGAGCCATAAAAGTAAAAACAATTGTTAAATTAGATCTCACCAAATAAAAGATGTATGTACTTCAAAAAACATTCAGTTCAGTTCATTTCAGTCACTCAGTCTTGTCCGACTCCTTGAGATCACGTGGACCACAGTACACCAGACCTCCCTGTCCATCACCAACTCGGGAGTTCACCCAAACCCATGTCCATTGAGTTGGTGATGCCATCCACCAACTTATCCTCTGTTGTCCCCTTCTCCTCCTGCCTTCAATCCTTCCCAGCATCAGGGTCTTTTCAAATAAGTCAACTCTTCGCATCAGGTGGCAAAAGAATTGGAGTTACAGCTTCAACATCAGTCTTTCCAATGAACACCTAGGACTGATTTCATTTAGAATGGACTGGTTGGATCTCCTTGCAGTCCAAGGGACTCTCAAGAGTCTTCTATAACACCACAGTTCAAAAGCATCGATTCTTCAACACTCAGCTTTCTTTATAGTTCAAATCTCACATCCATACATGACCACTGGAAAAACGATAGCATTGACTGGATGGACCTTTGTTGACAAAGTAACGTCTCTGCTTTTTAATATGCTGTCTAGGTTAGTCATAACTTTCCTGCCAAGGAGTAAGCATCTTTTAATTTTATGGCTGCAGTCACAATCTACAGTGATTTTGGAGCCCCCCAAATAAGGTCAGCCACTGTTTCCACTGTTTCCCCATTTATTTGCCATGAAGTGATGGGGCTGGATGCCATGATTTTAGTTTTCTGAATGTTGAGCTTTAAGCCAACGTTTTCACTCTCCTCTATTACTTTCATCAAGAGGCACTTTAGTTCTTCTTCACTTTCTGCCATAAGGGTAGTATCATCTGCATATCTGAGGTGATTGATATTTCTCCCAGCAATCTTGATTCCAGCTTGTACTTCATCCAGCCTAGCGTTTCTCATGATGTACTCTGTGTATAAGTTAAATAAGCAGGGTGACAATATACAGCCTTGACGTACTCCTTTTCCTATTTGGAACCAGTCTGTTGTTCCATGTCCAGTTCTAACTATTGCTTCCTGACCTGCATACAGATTTCTCAAGAGGCAAGTCAGGTGGTCTAGCATTCTCAGCTCTTTTAGAATTTTCCACAGTTTGTTGTGATCCACACAGTCAAAGACTTTGGCATAGTCAATAAAGCAGAAATGATGATTTTCTGGAACTCTCTTGCTTTTTCCATGATCCAGCGGATGTTGGCAACTTGATCTCTGGTTCCTCTGCCTTTTCTAAAACCAGCTTGAACATCAGGGAGTTCATGGTTCACGTATTGCTGAAGCCTGGCTTGGAGAATTTTGAGCATTACTTTACTAGCATGTGAGATGAGTGCAACTGTGCAGTAGTTTGAGCATTCTTTAGCATTGGCTTTCTTTAGGATTAGAATGAAAACGGACCTTTTCCAGTCCTGTGGCCACTGCTGAGTTTTCCAAATTTGCTGGCATATTGAGTGCAGCACTTTCACAGTATTATCTTTTAGGATTTGAAATAGCTCCACTGGAATGCCATCACCCCCACTAGCTTTGTTCATAGTGATGCTTCCTAAGGCCCACTTGACTTCACATTCCAGGATATGGCTCTAGGTGAGTGAGCACACCATTGTGATTATCCGGGTAGTGAAGAATTTTTCTGTACAGTTCTTCTGTGTATTCTTGCCGCCTCTTCTTGATATCTTCTGCTTCTGTAAGGTCTATACCTTTTCTGTCCTTTATTGAGCCCATCTTTGCATGAAATGTTCCCTTAGTATCTCTAATTTTCTTGAAGAGATCTCTAGTCTTTCTCATTCTGTTGTTTTTGTCTATTTCTTTGCACTGATCACTGAGGAGAGATTGATCTCTCCTTGCTATTCTTTGGAACTCTGCATTCAAATGGGTATAACTTTCCTTTTCTCCTTTACTTTTCACTTCTCTTCTTTTCACAGCCATTTCTAAGGCCTCCTCAGACAGAATATTTGCTTTTTTGCATTTCTTTTCCATGGAGATGGTCTTGCTCTCTGTCTACTGTACAATGTTGCAAACTTCTGTCCATAGTTCATCAGGCACTCTGTCTATCAGATCTAGTCCTTTAAAACTATTTCTCGCTTCCACTGTATAATCATAAGGGATTTGATTTAGGTCATGCGTGAATGGTCTAGTGGTTTTCCTCCCTTTCTTCAATATGAGTCTGAATTTGGCAAGAAGGAGTTGATGATCAGGGCCACAGTCAGTTCCTGGTCTTGTTTTTGTTGACTGTATAGAGCTTCTCCACCTTTGGCTGCAAAGAATATAATCAATCTGATTTCGGTGTTGACCATGTGGTGGTGTCCATGCATAGAGTCTTCTCTTGGGTTGTTGGAAGAGGGTATTTGCTATGACCAGTGCGTTCTCTTTACAACATAAAGAATATGGAAACCACCTCTGTACGAGGTCTGTTCAATTCATTGCAAAGAGAATATTGCAGTTAGAAACAACTCTGCTCATTTATTCCTATGCTATTTCAAATCAAATCATTGAATTTATCCTCTATGCTTTGTATTATTTATTATTATAGAAATCACAACACTTAGCACAATAAATGTTAAATACATGTCCATTCAATTTTGAAATATTTTTCCCAGACTTGGGCTTCCTTGGTGGCTCAGAGGTGAAGAATTCATCTGCCAATGCAGGAGACGTGGGTTCAGTCCCTAAGTTTGGAAGATCCTCTGGAGAAAGTAATGGCAACCTCCTCCAGTATTTTTGCCTGACAAATCCCATGAACAGAGAAGTATGGCAAACTGCAGCCCATGGAGTCATAAAGGGTACAATGTGACTTAGCAACTAAAACAAACAAAAAACTTTTTGTGCCATTTATGTTGTTTTTATTTCTTCCACTTGAATATAGATATGCATATTATAAACATGGATATATAACATATGCATATATATAATGTGCACATATTACATTGCATGTACTATTTATGCTTATACAGTTAGAATATATATGTTAGAAGCTATATCCATTTTTAAATTTATTTTTTTAATTGAAAGATAATTATTCTACAATGTACTGGTTTCTGCCATTAAACAGTGTAAACGAGTCATAATTATATACATGTGTTTGTTTGTTTTACTCACTAAGTCATGTCCGACTCTACAACCCCATGGACTGTAGCCCATGAGGTTTCTCTGTCCATGGAATTTCCCAGGCAAGAATACTGGAGTGAGTTTCCTCTTGAGTCTCCATTCCTTCCCACCCTTTAAGTTCATCACAAGATGCCAGGTTGGTCTCCCTGTGTCTTATAGCAGGCATATCATTTTACTCAAACATTTATCTAAGTGAATTTCTCCTCTTTTTGATGATCTAATAAAGTGTGTTTATCATTCAGTCATATCCAACTCTTGGTGACTCCATGTACTATCATCCATCAGGATCCTCTGTGGGATTTTCCAGGCAAGAATAGTGGAGTGGGTTGCCATTCCCTTCTCCAAGGAATATTCCCATCCCATGGTCAAACCCAGGTCTGCTACATTGCAGGTGGATTCTTTACCATCTGAGCCACCAGGGAAGCTGCCATGCCCTCCTTCAGGAGATCTTCCCGACCCAGGGATCGAACCCGTGTCTCTTATGTCTCCTACATGGGCAGGCAGGTTCTTTACCACTAGCGCCACTTCAATATACCCATAAAATTTAAAAAAAAAAAAAAAAAGAATAATTATTCACTAAAAATTTATTGCATGTCAAGTGTACAATGAAATAGCTTATATGTTGTGTGTATATTATTTAATTTAATCTTTAGAGTAATTCAGGGAGGCAACTAGCATGTAAGAGAAAACTGAGGTACCCTTGAGTAGCTTGATAATTTTGGTAACTTTTCCAAAGTTGCAGACTCATCATGTTCAAAAGTCTAAAAGCATATTGTCTGACTTCAAAGTCGATAACCTGAACCAAAAGGCAGTACTGTTTTGATGGGATAGACTGCCCATAGGAAGTGTAGTCTTAAGCCATTTCTGAGATTAACATGCATACATACTTAGATAGGTGTCATAATAGATAGATTTTTTAATGCTGGCTGCACTTCTGAATTATCAGGGAAGCCCAGACTCCCACTTACCTAAATGAAAGCAGAATGTTAAGATTGTGAGTCCAAGAATCAGCATTTTTTAATTAATAATCTATTTTATGTTTTTGAATTTTATTTTTAATTGGAGGATAATTGCTTTAAAATATTATGTTGATTTCTGCAATACAATAATGTGAATTAGCCACATATATGTAAAAATGCCCGTTCTCTCTTGAACCTCCTTCCCAGCCAGGACCCTATCCCACCCGGCTAGACTGTCACAGAACACTGGGTTGAGCCCCCTGTGTTATATAGCAGCTTCCCACTGGCTATCTATTTTATATATGGTAATGAATATGCTCAGTGTTACTATCCCCACTTGTCCCATTCGCTCCTTCCCCTGGAGGAGGAAATGGCAACCCACTCCAGTATTCTTGCCTGGGAAACGCCATGGACAGAGGAGCCTATGGGCTACAGTCCGTGGGGTTGCAAAGAGTTGGACACGGCTGAGTGCACGCACGTATTATGCTCCTCTCCCCACTGTTTCACAAGTCTCTTCTCTCTGTCGGCATCTCTATAAAGTGAAAGTGTTAGTCGCTCAGCCCTACCCTGCAAATAGTGTCAACAGTACCATTTTTTTCTAGATTCCATATACATGCACATTTCAGTGATGGAGAACAAAACAAGGTTGTCAATTACTGTCATAAATCACAGTGCATCAGGAAGCACTTCCTTACAGACGAATGTGGCATTTCATTCTCAACTTCTAATAATAAGATATCGAAGTTTCACTTTAGAAACTGTTATATGACATCATTTATGTAATTAAGATCTGTGAGCAGGTATACTTGCAAATTCTGACTAAATCCAGTTTGGTGAAAATAGCTTCTTAAAATTTCTGTATTTCTCCATAAAAAAGCAAGCCATAGGAATGTCACTGTTAGATGGTGATTAAAGCAGTGTTGTGTTATATCCATTGTTAGATCATTATCAATTTAGAAAGGACTTATAGGTAATATATTAATTGTGCATGCTCAGTCACTCAGTTGTATTCAACTCTGCAACCCCATGGACTGTAGCCACCAGGCTTCTCTGTCCATGGAATTTTCCAGGCAAGAATACTGAAGTGAGTCACCAGTTCCTACTCCAGGGGATCTGCCTGACCCAGGGACAGAACTCACATCTCTTGCATTTCCTGCCTTCTCAGGCAGATTCTCTACTTCTGAGCACCCTGGAAGCCCCAAAATATTAATTAATTAAACAGTAAATAAATAAAAATTCTCATTCCAGAAATTCTTAGGTACGACTTTCAGAAATAAATGGAGGTAAAGCACTTGGAGTGTGTTTATTTTTAAAGAAATTGATAGAATGAAATCTATTTAATTTTTAACTTTATACATTTACTCCTTTGGGTATATTTAGTAGATTTTACACTATGTTCTGTGGAAACATCTTGTGTAAATGCTGCTCCAGAATTTCTATATGGTAGGGTTTTCCATTGCTGGCTGTGTTTGGATGTAAAGTGGGACCAGGTGACTTTTCTTGAAGGTGTTTTGGAATCACAGGCTCATGGTCTCCAGATAGATTGTAGGTTAACCTGTCAGTTGGTACAACAGTTTCTGAAATCAATCTGCACTGATTTTTGCCTAAAGAAAGCATGTCCATGAAAGAGAAATTTATTTGATCTTTAATTAAAAATAACTGACTTTCAGTTTTAATGAGATAGAGGAACCTAGAGCCTATTATACAGAGTTAAATAAGTCAGAAAGAGAAAAACAAATATCATATATCAGTGCATACATATAGAATCTAGAAAGATAGTAATGACGATCTTAGTTGCAGGCAGCACAGGAGACGCAGACATAAAGAACAGACTTTTGAACACAGTGGTAGAAAGAGAGGGTGGGATTATGTGAGTAATAGCATCGCAACATATACGTTACCATATGTAAAATAGATAGCCAGTGGGAGTTTGATGTGTGACACAGGGAACTCAAAGCTGTTCTCTGTGATGACCAAGAGGGGTGGGGTAGGGAGAGGGATGGGAGAGGGGTTTAAGAGGAGGGGCACATAAGTAAACATGTTTATGTATGGTAGAAACCATCACAATATTGTAAAGTAATTATCCTCCACTTAAAAGTCAAAAAAAAAAAAAAAAAGTAACTGATTTCAATGATGTCACTTTCTTTAGGGTAACTAAGATGGGTTTGGCTGAAGAACTAGCCAAAGTTGTTGATGTCAAAGACTCTTTCCCAGAATTATAACAAAGGTTAAGTATTCAGAAACAGAGAGTGCCATGGGATTCCAGCTTGAGCATTTTCCTATGAAAATTAGTGGATAAACATTCTTTAATCCATTTCAAAACATCAGATCTGGAGAATGGATAAGGGTCATCAACAGAAGATGGAGTCAGAGACCAAATCTAAAAGGAGGCTGGAGTGAACTGGAAAGAATGTGTCTAAAATAAGAAGGATCATGGAAAATATTCCAGAAAAATCCTAGATGGCTTAGAATTACTGAGATGATCTAAAATTTTCTTGCTATTTCATTAAATGAAATTTGAAAATCAAATTAAATAAACATAGTATTCAAAGAAATTGTTCCCTATGGGAGAAGAAAAGGGGGAGAGATGAAAAAGCAGCACATATTTAGATGCAATGACATTGCTAATGTCTGATTAGTTAGAGGAGATGGTGGGTTCCTAGTTGTTCATTTCACTATCATGCTTCATCACTTATATATATGTTACATACCTCAAATATCAATATTTAATAATTAAACTTGAAAATTAAGAAATACAAACTCAAAACTTGGGAAATGCTGTAACCCTTTTTGTACAATGTCAACAGAAATAAGAACAGGGTCTGGAGCACTTTTAACATATGGGAACAGTTACTGTGCACTTTATCTTCATTTGCTCATATAGCTTTCCTAGCAGAAGCTGGGGATGAGAAAAAAGCAAAGGAGAAGCAATATCTTTAATGACAAGTTGAATTTTCAGCTCAAAAGAAAGAAAGAAATTGGGAAAGAAATTGCAAGATATTAAAAAGATTATTCAAAAAATAAACGTTGAAAATCATCTGTTATGGCCCTTCATGCCCGACTGTTTGGAAAATCATATTCCTGTTATTCATTTGATATTTATTCAGCATCTGTCACAGTCCCATTGCACATAATCATTCAAACAAAACCTGGTTATTCTGATACTGGATTCTATGTTTCTCAGGTTTAAACAACTATCCAAGGCTGTTTAAAAGGAGTACAAGGAGAAATTAGCATTTGGACAGCCCTTCTCATGTTTGGCTACTTATGGACACATTTAATTGACAACATTTATTTAGTTTTCTGTGACTTTCAAATCACACTGTGCTAAAGCTGACGTGGAAAGCACACATACTCAGCTCCCTAATGCCGTCACATACGCATAGACAGACGATACATGCAGGTGATAAAGAAGAGAACAGTGTAACATTTGGTCAGCAGTATAGATCCCATCACAAGGCTTTCTACATCTCTGGGGAACAGGAATTCACAAGATGCTAGAGGAGAATTGCATAGAGAAAATGAAAACCAAACGCAGAAATAGCATCTCTAGTTTAACAGAAACATATTGTCAATGACTACAATCATTGAGCCTACTGTCAAAAGCAGCGGTTGAGAATCAATCTCCTCTCTGCCCTTCCAACCAGGAGCATCACTGTTAACACTTGAGAATAAGGTGTCTGGCTGCCAGCTGTGCTTACTGAGGTGGCTTCATCCTTCATGTGATTTGACCACACGGATGAAAGCGACTCATTTCCATCTTAACACATTTCCTACAGGGTAGGTTATACTCTGAGCCACTGCCTTGGCAGGCATATCTTCTTCATAGTGACAACTGCTAGTTGTTAAGAGCATAGCTTGCAGCTAAAACACTGATAAAAGCTCCTTGTTATCTCTCTCTCTCTCTTTTTGGCTAAGGGAATAAGAATTCATAAAACTGAGCAAAGTATAAAAATGATACTCTTGATCGGCATAGGTAACTCCTATTGCTTGAGACATTACCTTAATGTTTTCCTTATCAGATATCTACAACTCTGGCTCCAAAACCAAAGATGGTAAATTTTAACCCACTTTACCAAAGGTAATGTCTGGAGACAATTTTGATTGTTGTGATTAGGAGGGATGTGCTACTGGCGTGTAGAGACCAAGGATGCTACTATATACCCTACACTTCAGATAAAGGCACCCCCAAGAAATAAGGAACTCGTCCAAAACACTGGTGTTATCTAGAAACTCTCATCTATAAGCTTCCTATATCTGGGAAGTTAGTCCCTAAGGAGTCCTCTACTCACATATCAACTATTGGAAACCACTAACAAAAAGTTTTTACATAAACGCAGCTCATTCTTAGTACATCATAACTTCACAAGTTAATGTCACTCAGAGAGTCACTGCTTCAAACCTTGCTTCAAGATTTAGTTTTGAATGAGCCCATGATACCAGTAAAGATGAGAACTCTTCTTTAATAAAAAGTGAAAGCGTCAGTCGCTCAATTGTGTCCAACTCTTTGGGACCCCATGAATTGCAGCCCGCCTGGCTCCTCTGTCCTGGAGTGGGTTGCCATGCCCTTCTCCAGGGAATTTTCCAGACCCGGTAATTGAACCATGGTCTCCTGCATTGCAGGCAGATTCTTTATCATCTGATCCACTAAGGAGGCCAGAAAGCCAGTAAATTGTCAGACGGTGTGTGTGGATGTGTTTATTATTATTATCTTCAACACCTTGACTTTCTGACAGTCCATTATTTTGAATTAAGATTTTTCCCTTATGGAAACTACTCAATAATGATCTAAAACTTTCAAGACAAGTGATTCTGGAAAGTTTGTAGACCATGGCCCCTAAATCTGCATGTCTCTTTTCTTAACATTAGACCCACATCTCCTATGCATATGCATTTGCCTGTGCCCCTGGCAACTTTCAACATGCTTGGGATTGTACATGCTCCTCCTAATTGCATATCCCCTTCACCTTCTACTTTATCCTAAAAAATATGACTGTCATCCATAATTTTTCCTTCCCTCATACCAATTCATCTTCAAAATAGTCCATTGCTGCCAGCTCCCACAATTCTACCTATTTTTGGCCGCTTTAATATTTCATCACAGCTAATTCTCCACCTCCAGTCTGGTCCACTTCCCCTAATACTGTGGCTTAATAATCTCTCTACAGTTCGAGTATTATAAGTAGATCCCGACTGACAACTCCGCCTCCCATACTCGTCAGCTTTCTGATTGACTTGTTTTCAGTTCCTGAGATGCCTTATGTGCCCTTTTGGCCTCCCTTGTTATTTTTAGTGTTGCCTTTTGCCGTTTCATGCCTGCACTCCAGTCCTGGAAAGTCTCTCCTCATTCCATATATTAAAAATAGGTAATTCTTTACTTGCAAATAATTATAAACTTTCTCCAATGCCTCTAAATTCCTGCCTTTGGGGGCATCTATAAATATAAATTCACAAATAGATTCAACTTCTTATTTAATAAAATCAGCAAATGTTATAGAATCCAGTAATACCAAGTGTTGGGAAGACTGAGAAACAAGGGGCAGTATCATCTACTGCTTGTGAGATTATATCGATTGAATAGAGAGAACAATATAGAATTTTCTAGCAATGTAAGGATCCAGATGCTGAGCCACAGCAATCCATCCCCTTGGCATATGCTTCTAAAGATATTCCTACATGTTTCTTCCTGGAGATACATGAAAACTGTTCATAGTATCATTATGTGCAAAACCTCTGTGGTGTATTTGTACAGTTCAATACACTGTACCTCACTTTATTCATAGAATGAAATTTCAAACTCTTAAGTGAATCTTCAGTATTAAAAATTGAACATAAATTAAGGCTCAAAAATAAAATAATGAATAAACCTCACTTCACAGAATATTAACTACAATCCGTTAAATGTACACAAAATTTTGCAGTATAACTAATACATTGATACATATATATCTATTGTTTGGGAATTCTCATATATGGAGTGAAATTATAAATGAAAGCAAGTGATTTATGAATACACAAGCCAGGATTTTTATGTTTATGTGGAAAGCATGATAAAATCATTAAGGACAAGCTAAGAGTTTGAAAGTCTCTGGAATGTTCTACATCTTAAGTTATGTGATATAAATATGAAGAGTTTATCTTATTCTTTTTTAAAATAACACATTTAAAATTATATGTGCATTTTATATATGATATAGTTCCTAATAAAATTATAAACAAAAACTTGAAAGCATTTTAATCATGCCAAGAATTAAATAGATCCTTATAAACTATATGATGATTTAAAGAAGTCATGGGTCCAGTCTTGGGCGGATCTAGCTGAGATGACAGGAAAAGCATAAAACTGTTGGAAATGACTTTGCTTCTAACTTTTTTTTAATAAAATGATCTTCATAGAGAGGCTAAGAGAAAATCTGGTGCTATAGAAAAACTAAATTAATAATAGGTGAAGAGGTTTATGAGATATACCTCAGTATATCTAATGAATTCAAATACCACAATTCATGAAAATTAGATATCAAGGAACTGAAAAAAATCTTACCAAGATAAGTCATTATCTTTTTGTTCATGCTTTTATTATACCTCATACATAAATTGAAGAATCAAATGCAAAATAATGTTCAGTTTGTCCCATGAACCATTAATTGACCAAGAATAAGAAGCTTACATTGTCACAGTAAGAATTCAAAACGTGTGTTGAATGAATAATTTTTTTTGAAAGTGTGGAGTGACCATCTCCCTCTCCCACAGATAATTTAAGAGTCTTGAAATTACTTCCTGATAAAACACAAATAAAAATTTAAAGTACTTTTCATGTAAACAGTTTAAAAAAACACTATGATCCTCAACAGGCAACAGCTATTGCATAAGGACAGTTTGTACTGAAAGTCAGTTTAGCTGGGCTTTCAAATGGGGAAATAACCCTAAAGAGACTAGTGCGTATGTGCTCAGTCATGTCTGACTCTTTGTGACCTGCTAGGCTGTCACATGGGCTACAGTCCATGGGATTTCCCAGGCAAGAATACTGGAGGGGCTTGCCAGTTCCTACTCCAGGTGACTTTCTGCACCCAGGGATCAAACCCGCGTATCCTGCACTGGCCGGCTGATTCTTGACTAATACGCCACCTGGGAAGCCTGGTAACACTAGAGGCAGGCTGTAATCCTTTATGCCTACTGTTCCTCTATGCATAATTCTTACTTTAAAAATGGGTGTATTCACTTAGTTATATGTTTGCATACATTATGTTTGTCACTCACTGTGACAGCTTTAACTTTAATAATGACAATAATAATAACAACTAAAATTTCTTTTTTCAGAATTTTCATGGGTCAGATACAGAGCTAATAGATTGGAAAAACTTCTGGTTTGTAAGCACCTACTGTTATATACCTATTTTACAGATGAATTAACTTGAGGACTTCCCAGGTGGCTCTAGTGTTTTAAGAACCCATCTGCCAATGCGGGATATATAAGAGATTTGGATTCGATCCCTGGATCCAAAAGGTCTCCTGGCAGAGGGCACACCAGTAACCCACTTGACTATTCTTGCCTGGAGAATCCCATGGACAGAGGAGCCTGGCAGGCTACAGGCCACAGGATTTCAAACAGTTGGACATGACTAAGACGATTTAGCACATACACACTATTATAATTCCTACTTTACAGATGAGTAAATTTAGTGACACTAATTGTCTTGCTCACAAATACACAGTTAAGAAGTGTTCTAATCTGAATTCGAACTCAGGCAGTTGGCAGTGGAGTACGTGTTCTAAACCCACACATACACATGCATCAGATCTCATATTGTTGGAATAATCAGTTCCAACACAAGAAATGCAAAGTAATAGAAATAAATGAAAATGTCCACAAATCAACTTGAAAGTCTCAGTCCCTCACTGAAGAATGAGGGCAACCAATTTTTCACTAAAATCTTTTGTGATGTGCTCATAAAGAGGAGATGTGTTGGTATAGTTCTGAAAAGAGGCAAACATCATCCTTGGCTGAATTAATCTGAAAAAAAAATTGTTTCCAAAAATAAAAAGCTAACTTGCCATGATATTCTATACACATCTGAAATATCATGTCCAGTTGTGGATGATACATTTTTATAATTTAATACCTGGCTAGAAAGAATAGGATATAAACATGTCTAAAAAGCATATCACAGGAGGTATAACTCTAATAATTTAGACAACTTTGTGAAAGAGTTTTGATGAGACCTAACAATTTTACAAAGAGTCAGACACGACTGAGCGACTGAACTGAACTGAACTGAACTAAACAATTTTGTCCATATATCACAGGGCCACATGGAAAAAGGAGGACTTAGATATTCCTTGCAATTCTTTGTGCATAACTGTACCCATCATTTTGAAATTACAGTAAATTGAATTTACTCTCATATGTTGAAGAAGAGTCCCTTCAGACCTCTTCAAACTGCATAAACCAGCTAAGGAGATACTCTTTTTATGAGTTGAAGTCAAAGTTGGATGAATATCAAGACTAATACAATGGTCCATTTCTGCAATGAGTGGGAAGTTGAACTCAATGAACTCTAAAGTATCTTCAATTTCTCAGATTAAATCTTATGAGAAAGGAAAAGATAATCACTTTTCTTCCTGATTTTATTCTGCACTAGCTAGATACAAATATAATTCAATTTAAAATAATTTACAACACTTCTAATCCTAAAACCATCTTTCATACAGTATGAGCCACATGGAATATAGGCAGAACAGCCTGTGTTTTTTGTTCTGAAGGAATAAATAATTTTAAAGGAATATATATATATCTATTCCTGCACATTCTCTACGAACAAGACAGTATTTATATTACACATTTACATTTAGCAGTTAGGACTCAGTGGTGAATTACTCATTTGTTTTTGCATTTTACATAATGCATTACCAATTTCACCCATTAGTGAGAAAAGAAACTGCAGAGTGATTCAAGGTCTATGAGGGTATCACACAGAGAAGGAGTCAGAATCTGGGTTTCATGGACTTTCATTAATCGAGCCATGTACCTCCTTGTGGGAGATGCTTATCTTCAGGAATTTTCTGTGACAATTCATCATTAAAGCAAAGATGATATGCTTATCTCTTTCAAAGCCCAGATTTCACAATCCTCTCTTTCTGCTCAAGCCTCTTCCTAAAAAATCAACAATGAGTAGATTGGGTGTGGGTGGGAAAAATCCATTATGTTAGGAACCCAAAAGACTGACCAGTATAAACTCAAGCATTTATACAAAACAGTTTTGGACTTCTCGGGTATGACTAAAACGGAAATTACACAGCTGACCTATTTACATCACAATGATACAGAGCAACTCAAATTAATTTTGTTGATTATTTGCTATTCACTGTACATTGAGCTAGTTCCTGGGGGATGTGGGGTATAAAGCCAAGGCAGTGCCCTGGAAAACTTCACTGATTGTTTGGAAATCAAACAGAAAAACATTGTGCAGATGTGGAACATAAACTACTCAGAATTAGGACCGTCATGTGTCTTCATTAAACGGCACAGCACCTGGAATGTGGAGAGTCTTGAGTTCTTTGTATAAATTATCTCAAATAATTCTCACTTAACCCTGCCAACAGTAGTATTATCCCCATTTTACACAGAAGGAAAATAAATCTGAGAAAATACAATTGACAAAAGTAGAACCAAAACTCAGGTTAGCTGAATAATCTTTGTAATAAAAAGTGCATTACTAAAAGATAATTCAAATAGTATATATACACAGCAAAACTTTGACCCAGTTCTATAATCAGTCAATACTTTAATGGGGGAATTAATGCATAACAAAATAGTTAATAAGAATGGTTAAAAAATGAAGGTGTCAATATAACTTCATTAAAATTTTAAACACAGATATTTCAGGCATTATTCTGTGGCTCAGTTTTGATTTCCTTTTAGTTTCACATACAGTATATTACAATTTACTTGTTTCCTCTTTCAAGGTCAAGACTAGTGCCAACCGAAAATAATCCTGTACAAATCATGAAGATTCCTGATGGAGGGACAGAACATCTTCCTTTGGGAAGTTTCAAGGTTTCCCAGGTTTGCTGTAATACAGCTGTTCCTGTTCACTCAGAATTCCCTCTTTCAGTTCATGGTTCTTTGAGAGTTCTCCTAATTTCTGATCTCTTAATTCTTGCAGTATAAATATCTTCTAGAAGAAACTACCCTTCCTGGTATGATTTACAGCCATTCTATGTCAAGAAAAGGCATGTGTGCACATTTTACTGTGGACCAGAAGTCTTAAGCCTGCCCTGAGCATTCCTGGTTTCTGTCTTCTCTTGAATTTCGGCCTCTTGCTTCATCTTGTCTTGGCATTCTTAGTTTTATTGCCATTTACTATTCCACACTGATGTAATTATTCATGAATTTTCTTCCTTCCCAAGACATAAAGTGAACTGAGTTGTTCTAATCATATCTGGCTATTTTCTATAGAAGATAACCTTTTAAGCATTACCATGGCAGATACCAAACAAAAATGAGAATAGACGAGTCTTCTTTGGAATGTTAGTCCCAAAAGGGAATAACCCAGGAATTCCCATCAGGGCAATCAAAACTGAAATCATGCTTGTCCTGCAAGCAGATGACTTCTGAATCATCTTGAGATGTTGCAGCACAAGGCAGCAATTATAAAAAATCTAATTTTTGATGGGCTTCTGTACTTTACACACAGATCTAATGATAGAACCATGGATTTTGAAGTAAATGTGATATTTAGTATTCCACAGTGTACACTGCATTACTTGAACTGCATAGTCAGAGTAGATCTTTGCTGTCGATTCATGGCCCATGGTTTAATAGGTGGAATAATATATCTGAACACTGTCTTGCTGACCGTTTTAATTAAGAAACAGTGAAATTCATAAGCTCTTTTAGCAATGATTCAAAGTGTAATTATAAAAATGCTACTTCAGAAATTGAGGAAGGTGTGGTATGGCCCTGAAGACTGTCATCAAGACAAGCCTTATAAAGCATGCAGGTAGAAGAAATTAATAGCAAGGGACACTGCAGTACTACTGCATTTGATTCAGCAATATGTAGAATTTATTTTAGCATAGAAATGACGAATTTTGTTACCTCTTTTAGTAGTGAGATTGGCATTGGAAAGAGTCATGTATAGGGTTTGGGCTTGTGTTAGAGGCCATAACCCCAGAGGCTTTACAATAGAGGCTGTAGTTGGTAAACACAGTCATTGTACACCATAACTTATAGGACTTTGATATTTACAAAAAATCAAAGTAAACCACAAATAATCATTAAAACTGTAGAGTTTCAAATCCTTACTGAATCCTTAAACTCTAAATTAGTAGTATATTGCAATCTGTCATAATGTGTTTAGCACTCATCTCACATGCTAGTAAAGTGATGCTCAAAATTCTCCAAGCCAGGTTTCAGCAATACGTGAACCGTGAACTCCCTGATGTTCAAGCTGGTTTTAGAAAAGGCAGAGGAACCAGAGATCAAATTGCCAACATCCATTGGATCATGGAAAAAGAAAGAGAGTTCCAGAAAAACATCTATTTCTGCTTTATTGAGTATGCCAAAGCCTTTGACTGTGTGGATCAGAATAAACTGTGGACAATTCTGAAAGAGATGGGAATACCAGACCACCTGACCTGCCTCTTGAGAAATCTGTATGC